>JAWPHD010000314.1:0-290000 GCA_037043455.1 Cyrtodaria siliqua | reverse complement strand
TTATTCGGCATAGTGTGTACATTTGAATTTTATTCAGTTTATTTGTTAGCGTAATTCTCTAAGTTGGAACGCTTCCGAGTGCTTCGCCAACAGTTTCAGTGTATGAGTTAATAAGCATATTCTGCCTTAAATATTATCTCATGTATCTGCATGATTTTTTGGTACATTTGGCGAACATGTAATATTTCGGACTTCCTGTTATGTAATGCATTGCCCAGGGACAACATTTATTTCTGGCAGATAAAGCTCGTTGAGGTGTAATTAGACAAGGCCATGTGTATTGCTTCTGAGTAAAACTAACGACTTACGTGTATCTCGCCTTTCTCATCAACACATTGTGTATACTAATTTTCCACACCAGTATTACAGACACATTATTAATAAACGCTTTAATACCTTTATCGACAGTTATACAAGTTTCTTTGTATTACTTAATAGTTTTACTGTTACACAGACGCGAGTTTTTAGGAATTAATTTCAGAAACAAGTGCGAATAACCTATTAAACTATTAACATGACGTCAGCTATGATACGGCAGCTGTAACATGTTCGCGCAACAAATAATGCGATGCCTTTTATCAAATATAACCTTATTTACATGTATATTTTAAAGTAATATTTCAAATATGATATATAATAAGGTCTGCCTGAACGTATTGTATGATACGCTATGTAAATAATTAGGACTAAATATGTGTCAACAAAACACTGAACCTCTGCGATAGGAGAATTATTTATTTTGTAAGACCGTTTCTTAAATGTTTTATACTTCGTTGTATTGTGGCAATTACTTACTTCAAACTATTGTTCGAAGTACTTGTTCTAGCCAAATATTTTTTGGATTTTTAAGACACAATTCAACTAGTACCTAAATAAAATGTATATCATTTAAACATACATTTTTAGTGATAAATAAATATACGTTACTTTTCAAAATCGGTTGAGAAATAAATATTTCATATGCAAACGATATTTTGGATATTACCTTTTCAATGCAAAATTCTGCTGCATCAAACATTTTTTTTTTTTTTTTTAGAATTTCTATCTAAAAATGATTTTAATGTGTTAAGTAAATGTAAATTAAAACACTCTGAAAGTTTTAAAGCAGAATATTAAGGCTAACTAAAGTTATTGGTATCATTTGATTTTTTTGCTATCCCATCATCAAGGAATTTACATGGAAAAAGCCGCACCAAAATAACGTTTTGGCTTTAAATATTTATTTCTCAACCGATTTTCAAAACTAAGGTAGTTTTATTTACCACTAAAAAGCCAGTTCCAATAATACATAATTTGTGTTCGTCTTCCTAAAATTATTCATGTTATTGAAGAAACACGTTTGGCTGAAACAAGCGCCCCGAACAATAGGTTCTATGCTAACTCATCTTTCTGTTTTCAGAAATAAGGCGAACAGTGTTTCAAAGCATTGCAGTTATTATAATCTTTTTTTTTATTATTATTTTAGTGACGTATTTTGTAATTCCCATTATGTATTCATCACACGCTTTGTTGACCATATATCATATATGTGCCGTTATTAATGACATTGTCTTGTATTCGTATAGCTCGCTGTTTGTGTGGCGTTGAGTATATACGGTAAGTCGATTCGTTTATATCGTTATTACAATAAAACATGTTTTAAGAGTTGTCAAGTATTCTAACATTATTTTATGATCACTTTGCACAGAAGCATGTGTATTTAAACTTATATTACCTCTGAGGGGGATCGTTCTTTAGAAAGGCATCAGATAGCTACTGATTTGAAGCAGCTATTGAGTGGTATTCTCATAACTATTTCGATTTATTTTATGAGAAGCAATTGAATTCGGCATTTTAGTTGTGAAATAGAAGTTTTATTTCATACTGTGAAAGAAAGATTTTTATTTTTTATTCCTCAATGTAATAAAGAGCTTGTTATAGAAAATATCTGTTCACTGTATATTTTTAACTTGGACATTTCTAAGAAAATGAGCTAGTATATAGCGTTAGAAAATCGGTCAAGTATTTTAGGATTTTTTGTCATTTTGTAATTTTAATGTCGAGAGTGATTCAAATAAGTTCATAGAGCTTTCGTTACAATCGATGTAAAATATATACGTTTAAACTAATACGTGTTGGAGTGACTGTATTATGTGAATGCAACTCTTCCTGTTGTACTCATAACCTTTTCTTTACATAACAGAACATTTGTTGTTATGTCGTCAATAACAGATTTCATTTCATCTTGAAGTTATCAAGCTCTCATATTTTCACTCGTTCTTCGCATTCGTGAAAATATAACGTGTTCTCACATCTCGATGATTTCGAAATAAACCTGATATTCACAGCAAAACATCAAATATCATCTATAATGGGATCTTGATTTGTAAATGATAAAGTGTCGATTATTACGGATGGCGTTAGGTATACCTAACTGGTTCTACCAAGGACAAGGAAGTGGATGGTCTGCCTATTTTACTAAAAGATCGACTGTCATATATAGCTGAAAATGATGCAAAACACAATTTAACCGACCGACCGACCAGCCAACCATTAAGCAAGGCTCAGGCGCGGAACTTTGTGAGTTTATCTTTGCTAGCAAGCTACGTACTCCAAAAGATGTGTCGGTCTGAAGGTGACTTTAATAGGGCGATCGGGTGTACTATACTGCAGCAAGTGTAGAAGGAAGATTCAGAGAATCAAGCTGATAATGTCAGATTATGTTTATTTAGGATGTATTTGAATGACTCCGCACTTCTCTACTACGGCTCTAAATAACCTGTATAATGATCGATTAACCGTTCAGCAACAATGCGTTTACATATAAGGGTAAATAATGCTAATCTGCATACGTCATTCTGATTTTAGGACCTGTGGAAGGTGTTAACTACGTTGTCGCACTCATGGGGCATCAGGCCACATATATAGAATATAAGTTTATTCTGACCAACACATATAACGAATCGATAACAATCACAGCCAACGGTAAGAAAACCTCGTTTCTAATTTGGTCACAGCTTAATTAGATTACTCCTCATTATCCAATTGTAGGCTAACGAATCACTGTCCCACTTTGACAGAATCTCAGTTACGAGTTTACATTTATCTACTGTAAAAGAGCAATCAAGTTTAATCACTAATGACACTAATACCTCCCTCTACACCAATATCAAATTCCGACTAGAATACATCTTGCAGGAGTCGAAGGTTATCGATATTATAAGAATTTGTCATGGGTATTCGGTAAAGATCTGGAATTCCAACACAAAGTATAATTATTTTTTATCGGAACCGAGGCTCTGCCAGTTAAAACAGTTATACCGAGAGTTAAATTGATTCTTTTTCTTGCATATCATTTACATTCGCATTGAAGTCGCCTATTTTTAATGTTTGGCATGTTTATTTTCACAATGACGTCATGCAACTGTCATTGTTGATATCAGCGCGCACCTTTAACTTACCCCATATGTCAGATCAAGCTTTCCAGCACCCATGTAAAACGCGGTTCACTTTATCCGGTATGTAGGAAATTCACATCATCATCATGCCACCGCTACGATCAAATGCCATATGTTAATACAAGTACATCTAACAGTAAAAACATCACCTCCGACACGACCGAACAAACCTGATTAAGGTTCCTCTCACTGCCCAAAATGAAAAAAAAAGTAAATTTTATATGTGATTCCGTTCGAGTTTGTGCATGTTTAGTATATCGTTTTAAGCGTCTTCGAACGAAGATTTTGAAAATAATAATGTTTTTGCACAATTTTCTTTTATTATTATTAATATTTTGTAAACATGTAACCGTAATTTGAGCATCATACGACGGAATCTCAAGTTACTTCAAAATAAGAAATAAATGAAAACTCATAATGAAAATAATTCTGTTTTGGTATACTGAATGCTGTGCCTAGCTGAAAATCCCATGCAAACTGATATAACGTTACGTATTTTGACCTCGAAAGTGACCTTGTGTTGAAGTGCACGAAGCCATTTGCTGCCCTAGACAGTGGTGATGCATATTACCCAAACACACGCGTTTAAGTGAGGTTTCTAGTAAAAGATGAACATGCAATATATCATCCTTGTTATATTTAACCTTACCGTCAATACTGTTATTTGATCGGACATAAGATGTCCCTTTATTTATAGGTTCGCCGACGTTTGTTTGCAATAATTTTCCGGCTTCACTCTGTTTTTTGCGAAATTGTATTCTAACGCCAGAAATAGTTTTCTCAAACTCTTCAAGTAAGATGGGGAGTTTTTCTCAATTTTAATAAAGTTTTCTATTTCCCTGTTTATTTAAGATCATACGCATCCTAATTTTGCATAAATATTACACAGTTACTACATCCTTTAATATTTTCACATTTACGACGTGCACCTGCAACGTGGGACCTACTCTTTCGGTTATAATTTCCGGTGTATGTTATTTGGCACTTCCGAAATCGCGAAAAAGATGATAATATTGCAATTTTCTTCTGGATATGGACGATTTCTATACAGCATTTGACAAAGCAAGGTAGCTATATGATTGTTTCACCTAGCTAAAGTTGGTTGCTTATTCGATCGCCTCCCGATCAGCATGAAACATTCATAATACCGTACTCATATCCAGCGGTCAAACCTCCATAATATCCCGTGCAAGCATGCACGTGAAGATATAAAAATAGGCATAAAAATAGGCCCAAATTGTAAATATATTTGAAAATATAGGTGTTTTATTTTTATAAATTATGGGTATTGTGACATTAAATTTTGACAAAATTCAAAAGGCACCGCCTGATGTAGACATCGAAGTTGACTTCATCATACTTATTTTGTCCAAAGCCGTAAAATAAAATAACTTGAGATTCCGTTGTATGATGCCCAACTACGGTTACATTTTTAAAAATATTAATAATAATAAAAAAAAATTGTGCAAAAACATTATTATTTCTCAAAATCTTTGTTCGAAGACGCTTAAAACAATATGCAAAACATGCACAAACCCCAACAAAATCACATATAAAACTAAATTTACTATTTTTTCATTTTGGGCAGGTCAGAGGAACCTTAAACCGTTCTGCAAAATTATTTTCTGAACAACTTTCTAGATAGTTGTTATGGTCTAATGTTGTTCTCCATAACACTTTAATGCATCATATGGTCGCTACTTTAATCACTGGATCGTCCAAGTAAGAAAAACATACTTCCCCATTCACTATATGTTCTGTTAGATTAAGAGAATTCCGATGTTTTGTTATCTTTAACAAGTACAGCAAATCCAGGTTAAAATAATAGGTGAAGGCTTAATTGTTCCAGTTTCGTTCCAATTTGGAAAAAAAAGACAGACATTTTTATACTTTTTCTTTAGATACAATTTTAACATGTTTTGCGTTCTCTTGCTCCCCTAAATTTTCGGGACTCATGCTCCCGGAATATTTTGGGGCAGCATATAGTTGCCATCATGTTCGTCCATATGCCCGTTTGTATGTCAGTCCGTTCAACTGTCTTGTCCGCTCAACTCCTCATACGTTTTTAATCAAATATCAGTATGATGTCTAGTAGCGCATATGGTCGGGATGTTCCGAACGAATGACTTTTGACGGAGTTAATAAATTGAAGTATTTTAAATCTAAAGCTTGTCCGCTCAGTTCTTCCTAAGTTTTTTCATCCAATTTTCACGAAACTTCATACTCAGTATGATGTCTAGTAGCGCATATTGTCAGGATGTTCTGGTTAAATGATTTTTGGCGGAGTTACTGGATTTTGGAGTTTTTGGAATCTCGAGCTTGTCCGCTTAACTCTTCCTACGTTTTTCACCCGACTTTCACGCAACTTTATAGAAAGTATCAGTATGATTATTGTCAGGATGATCCAGTTGAATGATTTCGGCGGAGTTATGGGACTTTGAAGTTTTTCTTATCTAAAGCTTGTCCGCTCAACTCCTACATTTTTCGTTCGATTTTCATGAAACTTTATAGAAGTATCACTATGATGTCTAGTAGCGCATATTGTCAGGATGTTCCAGTTAAATGATTTTTGGCGGAGTTATGGAACTTTGAATTTTTTCACATTTCAAGCATTTCCGGTCTAGTCCTCCTACAGTTTTTATCCGATTGTATTTCACATGTGTAACTTTATTCGTGGAGCTTGCATCGGTTATACCGATTTCTTGTTTATCTCTATTTTAGTTCTTCTAAACTACTTCTAATACTTGAAATGCTATAAGATAGAAATGCAACTAAACTCGTTAACAACATGTGGTCATTGTTTGTTGGTTACACATTTTTTTGAACATTTCTTCTTGTTACCTTTTGGCTCTAATGTGCCGCCATACAATTTTAACAACACATTTTCAAATATAAAGCATTTGTCGACAACACCGTTATAATACACTATATTTATATTCTAACGTGTGTTTCAATCAACATTACGTTTTATAATTTAGGTACTAGAAACCAAGAATTGGGCAACGTAACTATTCCATCTCAAGGTGGAAAAGATAAACTGACCTATTCGTTTACACAAATGCAAGCCCTAAACTCTTCTGAAGTAGCCAACAAGAGTATCATTGTTTCATCAGTTCCGGAGAACTCCACTTTCACGCTACAGGTATTCGTGATACGTACAGATACCAAGTATGTAGAGGGCTTCATGGGTATTCCTATTGAGAACCTCGCAGGACCGGTTCCAACTTCGGACTTTTACGAGTACAGGGTCGTGACGTTTTGTGCTACCGGCGGATATTGCCAGTTTGCGATCGCGGCATACAATGAGTCTGCAGGAATCTATATAACATTTCCAGAGAAAGCAGAAAGCATCGTATTCTGTATTGGCAAGACCTACTTTCGAAGCAAACGCGATACCGAAATCAAGCTGCAGCCGTTCGACGCCGTTCAGTTTGAAACCACATCTGATCTTACGGGAACCCACATTTACAGCAAACAACCAATAGTGGTTTTTGTTGGTTCACATAACGTATCGTACAACGGAAGTATTGTTGCACACACCGTGGAGCAACTGCCAGCTTCGTCACACTGGGGTATGAAATACGCTGTTAGAACATTGGGGACGAACGGGTATGGCGATATACTGAAGATCTCATCAAACTGGAACAACACCAAAGTGATAATGAAAGGCTTCCCGACATTTGTGATTAATGACACAAAGCACACAGTTACGAGAAGACTAGACAAAGATATGGTCAGCTTTATAAATGCCTCTCATCCAATACAGGTATGATATTTTATAAAGACGTTATATTATACAAGTTACGCAATTTGCCCGGGGAATTTGAGAATTTTAGTATGGACTTTTCAACTATGGAGGTTAGCTAATATCTCTTTGTTTGAGTTTCTCTGATCCTATCCATGTTTGAGGCTAACCACTGACGTGGTTGAATACAGAACTTCATTACTTTTTTGATGAATGGTATTTCGGAGAGCTATGTTCGATCAAGTTTGTTTCGCGGTCATGTATTATCGTCGTTCTTTTTGCCCTATCTGCTGATATACTTAGCTTTCCTTCGATAAACTTATATTTATTGTCTTTTGTCGTTTGACAATACATGGATGGGACAAAGCAAGGTTTTGTTGGGCACTGAGGTTTCATTACACATTGCCTTTTTGCCGTTGATCGTTGAACCAATTTGTTTTAAAGATGACGTTTTCAGGATACATTCTCTCAAAAAAACAAAAACTGACTGTCATAGTGTGTGAAAGTTGTATAATTGTTTATCATATAATGTCCCTTATTAGCAGTCTCGAAGACCCATTTTATATTATATTGTACATACATATATTTAGTGCAGCATCTAACGATTGTAATTGGTTGAGCATGAAATGCATTAAATATTTGTAATACTACATTTTTGTAATATTTGTTTTTTACCTAAAACTATTTTATTTTTTATAAATTCACCCTGATCTAAATACTGAAAAGGTGATCCCTTGAAAGCATCAAACGCAAACAAGAGAGAAAAGTAGCAGACTCGGTTTATTGAGTCTTGTCATGAAAGGTTCATAAGTCATGAACTTATTACTTATCAACAACTTATAATAAATAAATAGCCAAATACAAATAAGTTTTTACTGTTTTAAAAGCCGGCGTAAAATGCTCTTTTGTAAAGAGATAAAACTCGAACTCTTTGATACCCAACGTTGTTTATGACATGACGTTATGACGTCTCATAACATGTTGGCGTCAAAGAACGTGACTTTATGACGTTTTGGTGCTAAAGATTGTATAACGTGGTGGCGGTTTAATGTCCATATTAACTTATGTGTCAGTATGCTATTTTATGTGATAAAAAGGATCTTAAACTAGTTCCCATTCCATATAAGATTTATGAAACTCGTTATGAATTATTTTAAATTTTAACTCGCAAAAAGGATACTTAAAATTAAACTAACTGATAACCATTTTTCATAAATCTAGGAGAAGAATTTTATAAGAAGTTTGCGTTCGTTCTAATCCTTTAATATGATTGTACAATGTATATATGAAATGTTGTAAGCCATCGAAAAAATAAAATATATTTAAACCAAATCTTGTATGAAATGGGGACCGGCTTAAAATCCTATATATATACACCACATGTACGGTGTGATACTGGTACCGATATAGTCTAGAACACATTCACATGTGACATGTCCACAGCTTCAGCTTGTCATAGTAAAATACATACGAATAGTTCAGTTGAAAGGATACACTTTTGAGAGAATTAAAAACATTTGAAACATCAGTTAGGACCCTTTAATAATAGAACACTTTAGGCAATAAGTAATGAATCTGACTCTAAATATTGAGTTTGTCTTCTTTATAGAAAACCGATTTAGAACGGATAAAAAATGGATGCATCATATTTGTTTCAAAATTATTACATTTATTAACATTTATTTCCCGAGGCTGTATTTGAAAGGGATTAGTAGTATGGAATGCATCAATGTGTAGAGTCAACACTTTTAAATGTTGATATTCTGTAACTGTTTATACATGTTGCCATGCCATTACGTATACATTAAACAAGTCATGTTAAGAATAAAACAAATCACGTGGCTCACTTTCTTTCCCGTGATTTGATAAAGATTGATGAACACATATTTGCTTTTTCTTATAAACTGATATATATGTAACTATGCAATTATAAAAAATTGTACTGAGCTAGAGAAAACCATGTCATATTTTTCCTATAGGTCGTACAAATAACAGGTTTGCCATATACCTCTGAAGAGCCAATGAAACTTGGTATGACGGTCGTTCCAGCAATAGAACACTTCCAACCGAACTTCTGGGTATCGTGTGATGACGATGCCGAGTTCCATCTCGTATCAAGTATGTTGAGTCGACACTATTGTTTTATTAAAAAACTGACATTATAAATATATAGATCATGTATATACATAAGAATGCATGGACATACTTGGATAATCCTATAGGCGTAGGAACAGGGAGTGGATTGGGTTGGTTAAGTGGCTTAGATTTAGGTATTCAGGGGGCGAGCATCTAAATAATCTAATAGGCAGATTAGGGCTAGAATATATTTTGCCGCCTCCACTCCATATTAGCCAAATTGTGTGTTGACACCTCAAAACCGTATTATCGTTCTCATATATTGACAATGTTCAATTGTCTCTTCTTGCACCCCACCACCCACCCATACACACACTAAACACGCAATATCTGAAACTACCCTACGTCCTTGATTCTGTTCGAACTTTACGTGTCAAATGTGTTGAATTAGGTGTATTACTTTATACATTATACACTTTTTTTAATAGTATTCATTTAAAT
Organism: Cyrtodaria siliqua; assembly: GCA_037043455.1. Classification (NCBI taxonomy): domain Eukaryota; kingdom Metazoa; phylum Mollusca; class Bivalvia; order Adapedonta; family Hiatellidae; genus Cyrtodaria; species Cyrtodaria siliqua. The sequence goes on along the minus strand of JAWPHD010000314.1, from coordinate 280,241 downwards.
TGCTTAAGTTTATTACGATTATCGCACTATTTTCTTATTTAAGTTTAATATGAATGGATATGGAATGGAAAATACTAAATCTTTATTAATTTAACTTAGAGCAATAGCCATAATATGGTTCATCTCATGGATTTTGGTAGCAATATTAAAATGGAATATTACATTCAGCCTTTATTTCTCTTTGATATATATATATATATATATATATATATACTGAGGGGAAATGTTTAGCAAGTTTTTTAGATGAAATAATACCTATACAAGATATACTGACATGTTGGGACTTTGCGGGCCTGACCCCTACGTTCATTTATTCGTTACGTCATTACGATGTTCGACTGTTATTGATGGTGTTTAATGAAATATTGTGTCTATGGCAGTAGTTTCTTGATTTTACAACCACAATGTATTATTTCCAGGGTGCAACAAAAACGTGCTAAACTTTTTTCCCTCAGTATATATACATATATGCATATATATTACTGCTATGTTTATTCAACATTGCAAACTTGGTGTAAGCGACATTCCAAGCATTGACTACCTTTTGTATATCGAATGGTAACTTCACTGTTTTTCACATATTTCTTATTCAGGAGTGTTTATTTGTTCTCGCATATGGTCATCAAAACTAGTCCTAGATATATCATATTCCTCCTATTCGTTGATGGACGGCACACATTCTTCAATGCTACACATGTTATCGTGTTACTTGTATTTTATATACTTATGCCAGAAGTAAAATAAGTAATTAGTAACAGTTTTGCTGTTTATATTTAGGATCGATATCCAAGCATTAGCATTTTTTCAAGAAAGTTAGGTTGTGCTCCCCGACCCGCATAATTAGGAACGGGAAATATATATACTTAACGGCTTTTCTAACTCCACACTTTTATTTTTAAAATATCTCTTTTTTTTAACGCAACAATTTTATGAATTTTCGTCTGCTGTCATTGTACATGATGATAAACATTTTGCTATGAATAAAGTTGACCGTAAACCAGTCTATCTACCTGAATCGAGATGCACGTGCATTTCGTGTTTTTTGTCTCTTGTCACTTATATAAAAGAGGTACACCTACAGAATTGATACAAATGTATTGTGTTGTAATTTACATGTCGTTATGAATTATTTTTAATTTTAACTCGCCAAAAGGCTCGTTAAAATTGAAATAATTCATAACTCGTTTCATAAATCTTATATGAAATGGGAACTCGTTTAAGATCCTCTATATATAATCCATCGAGTTATCATGGTTATCTGCGAAAGTTAAATAGGATTTTCTATTTATTTACGGTCTTTCAATGTATCTTCCTGCTTTCTACCTTCATTGTCATAATAAAAGTTATCACCCAATGTTATTTCAAATTAAGTTATTCTACTATGTACATGTGTTTACCGTTCTTGTACTTAATATATAAACCGTATACATGGTATTTAATTATTATGTATTTCTCTTTCTCAAACGTAAGACTTAATTCAATCAATACGATGAAATATTGCCACCGAGCACTGCATGATTAAAATATAAATACAGAAAGATTGTTTTCTTATTTAGAAAAACTAACAGAACAAAGGTCCAACATAAATAGGACAACTCGATCAAATCACTCAGTTCAACATGATTTCAACGGAAAAACATACACGGCATACGAAAGTGATTTTAACGGCATAGAATACACGGATTATACAACTGGAACATTCACGAACAAGAACAGTTCTACAAAGCCTATAGTTGTATACTATCATGGTTTCGATGGAATTGTCAAATGCTCTACGGCTGTTATGCCACTGGGTACATATCATGCTAAAATTGAGAACGTATGTATATTTTTTCTACTTTTTATATGTTAAATTGACTAGTTCCCGCTTGACTGTCAGATATAATATTTAACACAGTGAGCGTCAGGAAAACAAACTTATATTTCAACTATTATTGACTTATTACACAACACCAATGCATGTATATTCATTGTGCTTCGGAACAATGTACTGAATATTGTTATTTTTTAACTAATAATAATTATGTATTTGTTATAGTTGTTGAAAGAAAGTTAAGAAACACACAGTAATGTTTATTTATTTACTTGATACACTTTTTACATAAATATTGAAATTAAGCTACATATTCATTGCATTTTTTATCTTGTGGTAGCGGGAAGCGGTTTTTATTGCTAAGATTTGTGTTTATTTACATTTGCATTTTTAGCTCTATTGGCCATCGTCCGTTAACTTTTGGCTTGTTTACACGATATGATCTTCATTTAATTTGATCTTTACCAAATTTGTCAGAATCAACCAGATCGGAAAAGTAACACCAGCATAATGGCCCTTGTTTACTGACAAAATCCATTTTCTGTCTTTTTTATACTCTAGCACCTTCATTTATAACTTGATCTGTATCAAACTTGGATACATTGTTAATATCAATGAACGCTCGGGCAAATTTGAAAACCAGCCAGATCGGATTATTCACATGAGAGTTATGACCCTTGTTTTGCTGACAAAGCTATAGTCTGCCTTGTGAACACTATAGCACTTTCATTTATTATTTGATCTTTAACACATGTTTGACTGATTGTTAATACATGTATCATTGAAAGCTCGGACAAGTTCGAACATGAGCCGGATCTTAACACCAGACCAGGCCCTTGACTTTCTTAAATGTGCAATATGCTATATTGGCAACCTAAGGTCGTGGGTTCAGATCCCACTGGGGGGTATATTTAAGTTTGGTTAATTTTGATGTTTGTTAGGTTGTTAAGGAAAAATATGTTTATTATTACTTAATTAATTAATAAATTAATCTAATTTTATTTATTTATTTATTTATTTATTTTACTCCTTTTTTTTTTGAAATTACTTTAGTATTCTTTTTTTTTGGTTATTAAACATATGTTTTAAATATGTTTAAATGATCATTGGCATTTATTTTATTTTTTATTTATTTATTCGAAACTTGTTTCAATAATTTAGTTAAATTCAGTTAAAATTGTGATGTTTTAATTATTTATTTTAAATTGTTAGCATGGGTCAATGGTTTAAATTTCTGTTGTGGATGTTGTTGTGTTTTTTCCTTTTTGCATTTTATTAAAAGAAGCACTGAGGGGAATTTTATGGCGACAACCCTTGATAAAAGAGCATTTTAGCGTCCACAGACCATCGTGTGCCTCTTGTTAAAATTGTACGATTATAGTTAGAACGTTTTACAAAAACATGCTATTAATATTGTTATCATAGCAAATGTGAAATGACAATCGCCAAACTGAGTATTCGCAAGTAGCAACGTAGTTCTAAGTTGGAAATTATGTATTCAAACACAATTGCTTTGTTAATAATAAACTGCAAATGACGTTGCGCGCGGTGTGAACATTTTATGCGTTGATTTTTATAGGAAAAACGTTTAGGCATATCTTAAAAATTATAAGTTGCAGACATGAGTTTTTCAATGTTAAGTAAGAAAGAGGTTGTAGTTGAAACAATATATTTGTAAGCATTTCTTTTGAACTGAGATGGGCAAATGCACAAGGATAGCTAAAATAAGAACTAAACATACATAAATATATAGAGGATATGTGTTGTTTGGAGTGAATAACATATTTTATTTCATCGAGAAGTGAGAAAACTTTTGCATGAGTGAAAATACAAAAGTTTTCTAACTTCTAATAAAAAATTTTCTTTTTATTTTATGATTTTACAAACAATTATTTAAGCAATTTCAGTAGCTAAACCGTTTTACACTCATGGCTACGCGCACTGTTCACGATGACGTAACAAAACGTTACATAACCTCACTTTTTTTGAAACCGTTAACGTCAAAGAAAGAAAGTAATTAAATTAACAGTGGATGTAACAGTATAACAGTTGGAATATCTTGTGAGTCGTGTTACTGTGCATTTGTGTTGGTAGTACATTAAAAAGTAGTCCCGGCAGCTACTGTGGAAATAAAACTCTATATTCCACAGTGTGGAATAACACTTTTATTTCACTGATAAAATACAGTATTTCATTGCTTATCATAAAATAAAAGTTATTATCTTAGACTACACATTTATTATTTTCTGTAAAGATTGAGCATTTTTAAAAAATACCACTTAAGATAGATAACTAACCTTAGTTATCTTTCTAAAACACGCATGATCTTGATGCGTGGTCATAACAACGGAACGTCGAATGATGATTTTGGGATAATTTGACTACGTTGTTTATTTTTTAATAAATATGTAATTATCGCATTTTCCTTTTTTTATAATTTTCGGATTATAATCGATTTTCATTTACTTTTTACTGATTTAAAAACAACAGCTGAGATAAGTTCATACACTACTTGGTAATGTTCCTTTTTAAGTCAATGCTCCTAGCCAAACGTACATTTTACAAAATCGGACAAAATGATTCATAAACTTCAGAAAATCTAATTAATCAAACTTAATATATGTCACTGAAATCGATCATGTTTGTACTTTTGGGATATCATCTTAATGAAATACCAGTCATCACCATATTTACATAAGACTTCTAATTTCCCCTGCAGCTGTCCAAATTGCTCACCAAATATCCCGATGAGCATTTTTTTTCTGGCGATTAAGAATGGCCGATGTTATGAAACTGCGACTACTGACGTGATACATTTTATAACGTCGATTTTGATACTGACCATGACATTATCCCCGTACAATGTCGTCTGCTTCCGTAGTAAATCATGTGAATCGCTGGGATTTGAACATAAACCATTGCACACATCTGTAACATTGGACATGACATTTTTGTTTCATCCCACAAGGATTGTTTGACATTCATTGATCCGGTTTTGTCCCTAAACACATGTGTTTCTTATACCATGTTGAACGTTTTGTGCTCATCGACATTTTGGCCCATTTTATTAGCGGGTTGATACACCCTAAAACCTGGTTTAAACCCCCAGCGGCCTTTTTTGCCACTGACCGATCCAAGGCGGTAGCCCTATTGTCAACCCTTGTGTGTTTGTGATGTCTTATCTTGCCTTTTATTCATCTTTATATATAGTTGTTCTTTGTTTCTTTGTGTGTTTGTGGTTGACCGTCCTTGAATGCTACTTTTCCTATTTGTCTTTTATATCTACTTTTTATGAATATTTGTATTTATATTTGCTTTTATGACTAAATAGATAGATTCGTTCGTCTAAAATTGAAAACCTTAACCAAGCAACGCAGTTCACTTTTTAATTTGTACCAACACCGTGCGCAACGTCAGGTGCTTTATATGTTTTACATAATACTCGCGGAAAATAACTCTTTAAAATTCATTTACAGCCTCCAACAAATTCAACGCTGAAAAGAGGATATTGTAGAGGTAAGTCTGATACTGATTTATTGATTTCAAAACGCACACTTTAAAAAAGGGACAAACATGTATAAATACGAGTATATATATTCTGTAGGTGTAATGACGTTCTATATGTCTTGTTTGGAACATTGTACTAGAACACATTCAACCAAAAGTATACAGTACTGGTTATTCCCAGCAAAAAGTCTTACTTAAAATATTGTTCAACAAGTAATATATGTACACATTCATTTTTTGTCACGATATATACTCAGTACATTTGAAAATGCAGCACTTCGTATTATTTTTTAATTTTAGAGATGAAACTGAAGTCCTCTTGCAGAATGAGTTTTAATTGAAAGAAGTAGAGCAAATCTTATGCAACAGTTTGTCACTATATGTCAACCTTTGGGACAAAGGGACTTGTTTTATAACATCATTTTTTTTTTGAAATTTGACAAAAAACAGCGGCCTATACAAAAATCGAAAATGAAAAATGTTGCGTTTTTAAATGTACTGAGTGTATGTCATACAAGATCCACGATATCGGAACTGTACGGCAATGCATATCTAGATGTGATTTAGGCCAGTCTGACTTATTGTCAGCAAATATACATCTTTTAACATCCCAAGATTGACTTTTGGTAGTAAGACAAGATCACATGCCCTCTTTACGTCTATCTGCCTCTTGCAAATATAACAAAATGGATAATCAAATCATGATATTTTTCGTCAAATATATTTTCTCCATTACAAAAATCTTCCGTTCTATGTAATTTGGCTGCAAATTACTCATTGTGCTTTGTCTATAAGTATAATTACTAGTAGTGTTCTGCATGAACGGGGAGATTTTAATTCTTTAACCAGATCAATCTTAGAAGAAAATAACCCGCCAAACAACGGAAAAAGTACATTAATAAAACGTTTATCAAAACTCTATCCAGGTGTTCATGTCTTTTAATAATGTATATACACCCATTAAAATATAGGTTTATTAACGGGTTTTTAAAATAGCTGTGAATATGCGTAAAATGAATTATGAGTTGGTAATACATATTGATAAAGGTGATCCATTGGAAGTAGCTAACAAACCCAAGAGAATAAAATAGAGGCTCGGTTTTAGGAGCCTGTTCATGAGAGATAATGTAAGAAACACCCCCACGCCCACTAGACCGGCTTAAGCGGTATTCTACTTCAAAAAGCGGTATTCTATTTCAAAGCAACCTCTTAATTCGACGCTACAGTTTCGGGATAAACTCTTACTGGTTAAAGCCGTTTGTATTGTGTTCATAGATTTTGGATTCTCAAGAGAGACCTTATCAATATTGTTTACGTCTTCAGCGAAATATTGAGTAAATTATACATATAACAGCAAACACGGTGTTAAAACCATCTGACCTTTTGATCAGTTCATGGCAAAACAAGTATCAACAAAGTGTTCAACTCAGGTCTGTTTTTGTTTCATAACTTTCGTAGTATTTAACACACTGTATTTAACTAACATACCCGTACAAAGTGGGCTCTTTTCTCCGCCGCAAAGATTTCTCACACCGTGGCCGGGATGGTAAAGACCCTGTGTTTGAAACCTTACCGCCTTTCACCGCCTCGGGTTCGAGTCCCACTAAACTATTCTGAAAATGACGGAAAACACCATTGAGCCAACCAGCCTTAAACATACAATATGTTCACCTGTATGACTATAGTGATAAATTAACGGTTTTGTTACAGAGAAGAAGAAAAATGCACTTTTGCCAGACGTTTGAAATGTCTAACATTCCTCCATATACATCAGACTATGCTTCTATGATAGTAATGTATGTATGTCTGAGACTGACCGGTTTTAACAGTTCGTTATCATGGATATTTATATCGTGTACCGGCCATTTTCTAATTCCTAACACTGTGCAAATACAATGTGATGACACTAATAATTCATTAAAATTAAACGTATACCTAATTTACACGCAGGAAAGAACACCTTACACTACAACGTTGCAATATTGAAGATCTTAGGTTATCAAATATCAATTATCAAATAAACTCCGCTATTTTAATTATGCTGTGTATTGTTTCGTTATCATGCTTACAGAAAGCCAAACAGCCACCACGACCTATACCGCCGGTGTATCTACCCAGCTGGTTCCCCATATGGTCAGCCTTACCGATACAGACGATATCCTCAAGCTACGAGTTCTGAACTGTGGACAAGCTGCTGTCCAGTTTTACGAGAAAAATGATGCTACGAATAACTCGATACTTATCATTCTTAGTCGAAAACATATATCAGTTACGGAATGCTACCCGACATGTAACGTATCCAGAAGACACGATGACACGTGAGTGTGAAATTGGTATACCACATAAGTTTTAATTATCTTACGAATGCCTCGAGAGCTAGGAAACCACTGGATAATGCAACCGTTTCGATTTTGGTTTGGATCGAACTCTCAACCAATAGATCACATAGCCAACATTCAAACCACTGATATGTTTAAACGCCTCAAACTCTACAACTAGTGAGCTTCACCGTCATGTGTTACATGTAGACGACCGCTTTATACTATCAGGTCAGCTTTTAAAGAGGATACATCAGGCAGTATCTAGAAAAATCTAAAATATCCAACATGATAAATATGTCAAATGAATCACGATAGGGTGTAAACACCATGTTTTTTATGGATAAAATTTATATTCACAATATATTTTGAATAAAACTTGGCGAAGAATTCTTAAATTAACCCTGTTGCGTAACCCAGGAATGCACCTAACTGTGCAAAGTGTATTTCTTTGTAAATAAGGGACCATTGTTATGCTTATTCATTATTTGTTTACTAATTATAACAGAAAATATGATTATAAGTCAACTATTAAGTCACGAAAAACCTGATGTCCTATATGATAACTATTTTTTTTTCTGCTTTCTTTGTCAATCGATTTCAAACAAGAAGGGATCTATAAAAGAATGAAAGGAATAAATACAAATATATTCACAGGTATAATAATGCAGATACCACTTTAGATTGCAAAACAGACATGAATTTCTATTGGTTCCGACTATTCAATACAACAAACGGCACACAATTCTGTCTTGGCGTAGGTCCGTTTCCTGACAAAACTGAAAACTGCTCTAAAACAGGATTAGACTCTTTTGCCATTCCAAACCGGTTTGTGAGAGTATCGATGATAGGGATGTTCACAACCGCTTCCTTCAATTACGGTAAGTACGAATCGTCTTACTTAAATTAGGGTATGTATAGCAGTCTATTACAGTAAATAGTCTTATCAACCACGCCTTTCATTAAAGGCTATTAACTATCTTCATTCATCTACGATAAGTATGACAGGAAAATCTACTACAGGTTCAGTCTTACTTAAGCTATGGTATGGCAGTCATGTAATAGTCTTTCATTAACTATTTGTGTATATTGTTTATGCTAAGAACAACAGGCTGTTTACATCTACTTCATCTACGACAAGCACAACAGCCTAACAATTGGCTTTTCACAATATTGCATTACTACGACTTCATATACAATAGTGTACCAGTATAGAAGAAACTGAAGAAGAAATTGAACTTTGTCATATGACCATTTTGAAAACAAATTCTAGTGTACAGAACGCAATTGGTTTCAATATCGTTTCATTTCAACAATAATAGACATAGTTTTATATATTTTCAATGTGGTTTTTTAAATTTTATTTCAGATTTACAGCCGTATAATGGCTGTTCAAGTTACAACGAAGGTTAGTATGTGAAAGTATTTAATTCAGCTGGGAAAACTGTATAGTTGGGTTTTAGCACATACTGTGTTAATATACTGTGTTAATACAACAATCATGAGGGTATACCCCATTGTTATGTTTAATCCAATTACAAACACCACCACCATCAACTCCATCTAGTTAATGCGGTGAACATCACAATACTACAAGATCCAGCTAATCCGCTGAACATTACATGACGAGATCCAGCTAATGCGCTGAACATCACACTATTACCAGATCCGGTCATTGTGCTGAACATCACACTATGACCAGATCAGCTAATATGCTAAACATCTCAATATCGCAAGATCCAGCTAATGTACTGAACATCACACTAGAACCAGATCCGGCCAATGTGCTGAACATCACAATATGACCAGATCAGCTAATATGCTAAACATCTCAATATCACAGGATCCAACTAATGTGCTGAACATCAAAATATGGCCAGATCCAGCTAGTGCGCTGAACATATCAATATGGCTAGATCCAGCTGACGTACTGAGCATCACAACATATCAGGATCCAGCTTATGTGCTTCACATCACAATATGACCAGATCCAGCTAATGCGATGAACATCACAACATGGCACGATCTAGCTAATAAATGCTGAACATCACAATATGACCAGATACAGTTAATGCGCTGAACATCCTAACATGACAGGATCCAGCTCATATCCTGAACATCTCAGTATGAACAGAACCAGCTAATGCGATAAACATAACGATATGACAAGATCCAGCTAATATGCTACACATCTCAATATGGCAAGAGTCAACTAATGCGCTGAACATCTCAATATGGCCAGATCCATCTAACGAGCTGAGTATCACAATTTAACAAGATCCAGCTAATGCGCTGAACATAACAATATGACAGGATCCAACTAATATGTTAAACATCTCAATATGGTCAGAACTTACATGCTGAACATCACAATATATTAATCAGATCCAACTTATGCGCTGAACATAACAATATGACAGGGTCCAGCTAATGCGCTGAACATCTGTATATTACAAGATCTAGCTAATACGTTAATATGACAGAATTGAGTTAATGGGCTAAACATTAAAATATGACCAGGTCCAGCTAAAAAAACAAAACATCTTAATATGGCAAGATCCAACTAATATAATAAACATCACAGTATGATCAGATCCAGCTAACGTGTTGAACATCACGTTATGGTCAGATCCGGCTAATTTGCTTAACATCTCACTATAACAGGATCCAGCTACGTGTAATGTGTTTTATATCACAATATAACAAGGTCCGGCTAATGTACTGAACATCACAATATAACAAGATCCAGCTAATGTACTGAACAATATGTCAATATGTCAGTTACTAGCTAATTTGCTGAACCTCTCAATATGAAATCTTCATTTAAAAATATGTGATTATGAACAGCCTTGTGTTTGCTAGATAACCTTCCAATGAAATTCAATATATGCGTTAACATGTAAAATTGACTTTTGTATTTATTAACATACTAATTGTACTCAAATTATCCCTTTGGAGATGTTGATTTGTAACAACAGATATGCAATTCGTTATGTATTTTAGACACATGGCGATGTGTAGACAATATAGCGACGTGCCCCATATATGGTAAAGATATGTGCAACAACAACATCTACAAAGGATTCGTTATGGCACATTGCCGGAAGTACTGTCAAAAATGTAAGTTTTTATAGTTGAATCACGTTTTAATTCATTATTTTGCAGAGTTAAAACATTACAATTTAGCAATAAGTTAAGGTCAAAACTCGGTTAGTCGAAGAATTTATTATGATTGTACTAATCAATTCGGAATATTACCAACGCATTCGAGCTTACCACTGCTGTGCCATGTAGATGTTATATATGGTCAATCCGAGTGTTCTGAACTTAATCATGCTGATATTACCAATACATTTAATATTGCCACTCTGTGCAATGTGGATGTTAATCATCCGTAGTGTTATTATTTAGTGGTACTTTGAGATCATCAAGCCCAATCTTTGTGAATTTTAATGTAGAATATCGCTTAAGCCGGTGCTAGGAGGCGTGATGGGATGTTGCAAATACATTACCTCTCATGAACAGACTCAATAAAACAGAGTCTGTTACTTTTATCTCTTGCTTGTGTTTGTTACTTTCAAGGGATCCACTTTTCAGTATTTATTATATAAGGTCAATCCGAGTCATGCTAATATTACATTCGAGATAACCACTGTTGTGCAATGCATATGTTAAGAAGGTCCATCCGAGTGTTTTGAACTTAATCATGCTGTTAATACGAATACATACGAGATAACCACTGTTGTGCAATGCATATGTTAAGAAGGTCCATCCGAGTGTTTTGAACTTAATCATGCTGTTAATACGAATACATACGAGATAACCACTGCTGTGCAATGCATATGTTAAGATGGTCCATCCGAGTGTTTTGAACTTAATCATGCTGTTAATACCAATACATTCGAGATAACCACTGTTGTGCAATGCATATGTTAAGAAGGTCCATCCGAGTGTTTTGAACTTAATCATGCTGTTAATACCAATACATTCGAGATAACCACTGCTGTGCAATGCATATGTTAAGATGGTCCATCCGAGTGTTTTGAACTTAATCATGCTGTTAATACGAATACATTCGAGATAACCACTGTTGTGCAATGCATATGTTAAGAAGGTCCATCCGAGTGTTTTGAACTTAATCATGCTGTTAATACGAATACATTCGAGATAACCACTGTTGTGCAATGCATATGTTAAGATGGTCCATCCGAGTGTTTTGAACTTAATCATGCTGTTAATACGAATACATTCGAGATAACCACTGTTGTGCAATGCATATGTTAAGAAGGTCCATCCGAGTGTTTTGAACTTAATCATGCTGTTAATACGAATACATTCGAGATAACCACTGTTGTGCAATGCATATGTTAAGATGGTCCATCCGAGTGTTTTGAACTTAATCATGCTGTTAATACGAATACATTCGAGATAACCACTGTTGTGCAATGCATATGTTAAGATGGTCCATCCGAGTGTTTTGAACTTAATCATGCTGTTAATACGAATACATTCGAGATAACCACTGTTGTGCAATGCATATGTTAAGAAGGTCCATCCGAGTGTTTTGAACTTAATCATGCTGTTAATACCAATACATACGAGATAACCACTGCTGTGCAATGCATATGTTAAGAAGGTCCATCCGAGTGTTTTGAACTTAATCATGCTGTTAATACCAATACATACGAGATAACCACTGCTGTGCAATGCATATGTTAAGAAGGTCCATCCGAGTGTTTTGAACTTAATCATGCTGTTAATACCAATACATACGAGATAACCACTGCTGTGCAATGCATATGTTAAGATGGTCCATCCGAGTGTTTTGAACTTAATCATGCTGTTAATACGAATACATTCGAGATAACCACTGTTGTGCAATGCATATGTTAAGAAGGTCCATCCGAGTGTTTTGAACTTAATCATGCTGTTAATACCAATACATTCGAGATAACCACTGCTGTGCAATGCATATGTTAAGAAGGTCCATCCGAGTGTTTTGAACTTAATCATGCTGTTAATACCAATACATTCGAGATAACCACTGCTGTGCAATGCATATGTTAAGAAGGTCCATCCGAGTGTTTTGAACTTAATCATGCTGTTAATACCAATAAATTCGAGATAACCACTGCTGTGCAATGTATATGTTAAGAAGGTCCATCCGAGTGTTTTGAACTTAATCATGCTGTTAATACCAATACATTCGAGATAACCACTACTGTGCAATGCATATGTTAAGAAGGTCCATCCGAGTGTTTTGAACTTAATCATGCTGTTAATACCAATAAATTCGAGATAACCACTGCTGTGCAATGTATATGTTAAGAAGGTCCATCCGAGTGTTTTGAACTTAATCATGCTGTTAATACCAATACATTCGAGATAACCACTACTGTGCAATGTATATGTTAAGAAGGTCCATCCGAGTGTTTTGAACTTAATCATGCTGTTAATACGAATACATACGAGATAACCACTGCTGTGAAATGCATATGTTAAGAAGGTCCATCCGAGTGTTTTGAACTTAATCATGCTGTTAATACCAATACATTCGAGATAACCACTGCTGTGCAATGTATATGTTAAGAAGGTCCATCCGAGTGTTTTGAACTTAATCATGCTGTTAATACGAATACATTGGAGATAACCACTGCTGTGCAATGCATATGTTAAGAAGGTCCATCCGAGTGTTTTGAACTTAAACATGCTGTTAATACCAATACATTCGAGATAACCACTGTTGTGCAATGCATATGTTAAGAAGGTCCATGCGAGTGTTCTGAACTTAATCATGCTGTTAATACCAATACATACGAGATAACCACTGTTGTGTAATGCATATGTTAAGAAGGTCCATGCGAGTGTTCTGAACTTAATCATGCTGTTAATACGAATACATACGAGATAACCACTGTTGTGCAATGCATATGTTAAGAAGGTCCATCCGAGTGTTTTGAACTTAATCATGCTGTTAATACGAATACATACGAGATAACCACTGCTGTGCAATGCATATGTTAAGAAGGTCCATCCGAGTGTTTTGAACTTAATCATGCTGTTAATACGAATACATACGAGATAACCACTGCTGTGCAATGCATATGTTAAGAAGGTCCATCCGAGTGTTTTGAACTTAATCATGCTGTTAATACGAATACATACGAGATAACCACTGCTGTGCAATGCATATGTTAAGAAGGTCCATCCGAGTGTTTTGAACTTAAACATGCTGTTAATACCAATACATTCGAGATAACCACTGTTGTGCAATGCATATGTTAAGAAGGTCCATCCGAGTGTTTTGAACTTAATCATGCTGTTAATACCAATACATACGAGATAACCACTGCTGTGCAATGTATATGTTAAGAAGGTCCATCCGAGTGTTTTGAACTTAATCATGCTGTTAATACCAATACATACGAGATAACCACTGCTGTGCAATGTATATGTTAAGAAGGTCCATCCGAGTGTTTTGAACTTAATCATGCTGTTAATACCAATACATTCGGGATAACCACTGCTGTGCAATGCATATGTTAAGAAGGTCCATGCGAGTGTTCTGAACTTAAACATGCTGTTAATACCAATACATTCGAGATAACCACTGCTGTGCAATGCATATGTTAAGAAGGTCCATGCGAGTGTTCTGAACTTAATCATGCTGTTAATACCAATACATACGAGATAACCACTGTTGTGCAATGCATATGTTAAGAAGGTCCATGCGAGTGTTCTGAACTTAATCATGCTGTTAATACAAATACATACGAGATAACCATGGTGTGCAATGCATATGTTAAGAAGGTCCATGCGAGTGTTCTGAACTTAATCATGCTGTTAATACCAATAAATTCGAGATGTGTGGACGTACTGTGATAGCTTATTATGCTAGATTTTAATACCATTTATTCCCTCAATATGGTCGTTGTGTTCCTATTATTTAGGCTGTATTGGTGAATTACCAAGAGCCAAAGTTCCTACATGGTTATAATAAAAGAATATGCAAATGCATATACACGGATCAAATTCCTAATTACTCCTATTTGTATTTTAATTAATTTGCTAAAAATAAATATATTTTAAGATAGTTGTGTGATAAGTATTTTGTTTTGACTAATAGTTTGTCAAATTGTTTCATAGTTTGAGAGTTACCCTAGTTTTATATGAAATGTGCTGATAAAACAAATAACATGAATCAAAGTCAGCTTAAATATATAAGCTTCTTAAGATTGCTAGGAATTAATGTAAAAGGAACCAACAAAAGTGTGATTCATGTATTGCAGATAATAAAATGAAACATGGATCATCTTAAATTACCTCAAGTTTTATTAAATATCGTTTGAAATTCAAGTAGCTGTAATTCAGCGTTTGCATTAAAGACTTCAACAATTTATTTTACAAAAGCATTTGCGGTAGTAAAGCATGACGTCTATGATTAGCCTTCAGGGTCATAACGCTGAAGATGTTACGCGTAACCAAATTATGTTACGCGTAACTTAAGCAGCCAATGAAATGATGTTCTTATGTTACGCGTAACATAAGAACACCATTCATTGGTTAGTTATGTTATGCGTAACTTAAGCCTATGTTACGCCTAACATAAGAATATCACTTTATTGGCTGCTTAAGTTGAACATCATTTCATTGGCTGCTTAAGTTACGTGTAATATAAGAACGTCATTCATTGGTTAATTAAGTTACGCGTAACATAAGAATATCAATTTCCATGCACATACTCTTATTCTCCACCTATAACAACACAGTATTTGTTAATCACCTACGGAAAGGGTCACTAAGCACACCATGCTACAAAACATGTAGTGTCTTATCTCTTTGGTTATTTAAAATCCTTTATTGGCCATGGCCATCGCGGTGTTAAAATAAAGCGACTCGTTGAGACCAGACTTTATCTCTTACATATAACCCATGAAAATAAAATAAATGTTTGTATTTCTTAATAGAAAAATCTATATTCAGAATCTGCATTTTTGAGATTACCTCCCTTTACGCCGTGCGGTCTATACTGTTCTACGGTGCATTCTACAAAATACAACTTGGAGCTTATGTGGTCTATTAGTCAAGTTTAAGGTTTTATTGTTAATACCTTTGGTTTGTAGGGATGTTTGGTCATGATAATTAGCAAATGGAATGTATAGTCGAAATTAAAGTGAAGAAGGCGCAGATGCGTGTTTTTGTTTGGGTTTTGAAGCTTTTAAACGAGGTTAGGCCATTATTTTTTACGAACCCTCCTACGACGAATTTTGTTTTATTGTGCTTTTTTATTTTTTACCACCTCTCTGATTTTAGTCGAACATTTCATTATCTTGTCTTTTCCTTTCTGAATCTCCAAATACTGGTATATTGGATATACTCTAGTGAGAATAAGGAGAGTATATAGTAAGATATGCTTCCTATGTTTTCTGGCTATAAGCTATGTATATGTGTACTGGTATTACACTAGTTGCAGTATGATGACTATGTGGTTTTATGATTATACGCGCTATGCTAATATACTGGCCTAATACTGGTTGCAGATGGGTCATGTTTATCTGGAAAAAGACAAACAGGACCCATCTGGAACCAGTATAAGGCCAGTATATCAGCATAGCGCGTAGAATCGTAAAACAACATAGCAAACACATGGAACTAGTGTAATGCCAGTTCACCAATACGTAGCATATATATAGCCAGAAAACATAGCGAGCATATCTTACTATATTCTCCTTAATCTTATAAGAGTATACCCAATATACCAGTATTAGGAGATTCATAAAACTAAGGAAACATACGTAACTAATGAAATGCCAGTATAGCAACATATAAAACAGATAATATATGCAACTAGAGCAATAACAGTATTAAAGAACGACATTTCAAAATCCGTCAACGTTTTATTTCAAGCAAACATATTATCTTTAAAAGGAATCCCAGGCAAGATACAAATTATAACGGGGATCTGTCCAATTTCCTTTTCACAATAATGCCATTATTTCTTAATTATTCGTATTATGAACCATCAAGACAGGGAATTGCTGTAGGAGGCGGCAAAACAACAAACACTTGGAAAATACATTTTTTATTTCGCTCGAAAGTACAACAGAATGAAATTTTCGACTAAAATCCGAGAGGAGGTAGAAAAAAAGCACAATAAAACAAAATTCGTCGTAAGAGAGTTCGTAAAACGAATTATCAAAAAATAATGGCCTAACTCTGTTTAATCTAAAAAAACAACAAAAAAAAAACAAACAACCCGCATCTTCATTTGAACTTCGACTATAAATTAACATTTGCTAATTTTCATGACCAAACATCCCTACAAACCAAAGGTATTAACAATAAAACCTTAAACTTGGCTAAAAGAAGTTCTATTTGGTAAAATGCACCGTAGAACAGTATAGACCGCACGGCGTGAAGGGAGGTTATCTCAAAACTGCAGATTCTGAATATAGATTTTTCTAAAAAATACAAACATTGATTTTATTTTTATATTAAATAACCACCGTGATGAGACAGACTCTACATGTTTTCTAGCATAGTGTGCTTAGTGATCATGTCCGTACTCTCATTTCCATTTATCGGAAGTAAGAGTATGGTAAAGCACCGCCCCTTTGTTGATCATGAATTACACCGTATGTTGCTATGCATTCATCAAAGGAAATGTCACCGACCTTACTACAAAGGTGATTAACGAACATGACGAATACTGTGATGTTTTAGGTGGAGTATAAGAGTGTGTGCATGGAAATTATTATGTTACGCGAAACTAAATTAACCAATGGATGACGTACTTGTGTTACGCGTATCTTAAGCAGCCAATGCAATGATGTTCTTAGTTACGCGTATCTTAAGCAGCCAATGAAGTGATATTTTTAAGTTACGCGTGACATGTGCTTAAGTTACCCGTAATATAGATAAACAATGAATGATGTTATTATGTTACGCGTAACTTAAGCAGCCAATCCATTTTTTTTTTAAGTTACGCTTAACATAGGCTTAAGTTACGCGTAACTTAACTTTGGTTACGTGTACATAGGATCTTATGACCCTGGCGGCCAGGACGGCATCATCTACGCTACATCAAATGTGGTTACGCGTAACTTAAGCCTATGTTACGCGTAACTTAAGCTTATGTTATGCGTAACATGAGAACATCATTTCATTGGCTGCTTAAGTTATGCGTAATATAATTTTGTTACGCGTAACATCTTCAGCATTATGACCCTGATGGCTTACCATACTCATAACCTAGGCTTAAGTTACTCATAACATAACTAACTAATGAATTGTATTCTTATGTTACGCGTAACCTAGGCTTAAGTTACGCGTAACATAACTAACCAATAAATGATGTTCTTATTTTACACGAAACTTAAGCATCCAATGAAATGTCGTTCTTATGTTACGCGTAACATAGGCTTAAGTTACGCGTAACTTAACTTTGGTTACGTAACGTAGGTGCTTATGACTCTGTTAGCCAGAACCGCATCATTTACGCTACATTAACCGTGGTTACACGTATAGTACTGCTATGTTACACGTAACTTAAGAACATGATTTCGTTGGTTAGTTATGTTACGCGTAACGTAATTTGGTTACATGTAACATCTTAAGCGTTTTTACCCTGATGGCTAACCATAGACGTCAAAACAATTTTAGTTGATATAATTTAAAATTAGGAACATCGAAAGCTGCACTTTTCAAAATACGTAACGCAATCCAAAGTACCCAGTTGTATACGTCTTATAATTTATATTTAAGAAAACATTAAAACTGACAGCTTTTGAATGTGGTCATTCAATCAGAAAATACGATTTAAATTCCCTATTTTGCTGATCAAACGTATCTCCAATCAAAAGTTTATATACTGTTTATCAAAAACATGCAGTTGTGCGTCCCATGACCTATTGGTTCAAGTAGTATATGTTGCACTATATTTAGCAAGTACCATTATGTATTTTCTTTATAACTTCTTCCAATTTCAGGCAAAGTTGACAGCTTTGGAAACAATTTTCGTGTAGTTATTCCACGGAAAAGAATAGGTGACGTTTCATGTAGCTTTTATGTGAGTGCAATAGGGGATATCGGTAACGTTGCTGTTGGTAATGTTGATGTTGGTTCCATTAACGGTAAAGTTATCAAAGCATCACAACACGGAGCAACACGATCCTACCCATGTGTATTCGATAGTGAAAAATGTGAAGTATATTTTATTGTAGCTGATATGAGCGTCTCTGTCACTGTTGTCTACTCTGTAGGGAATAAGATAAACAGTTATCCTGTTTATCCAGTCGATGCTTTTGGTACGGTATTTATGACAATTATACATTCCCCCAAAGATACTCATTGTTGTTTTTTATCAGAGGATGCCGATGTTTCGGTGACACCGTATTACAAAGCAGTAAAAACAGTAGGGTACCCTCCAACTGGATCTTCAGATACAGAGTCGTTTTCAGTAAAAGGTACTTCAAGCACACCATATGAAATATCAAATGGGGACGCTTTGCAAGGAGCTTTGTTTATCGCTGACGGTATGGTTACAGTTTTTTGCGGACTTAGAGTTTTACATATCCAACCTTTCCACTACGATAACCACTTTAACCAAATGCTACCCTTAGACTCCTGGGGAACCCGATACATGGTGCCTACATTTAGCCGTTCAACAGCAAGTCGTCCATTTGACGCGAAGCTCATCATGCTAGCCAGCACGGACAACACGAACATCTCCATTGACGGTGATTTTAATTCGACATATAACACTCTCTTTCGTGGAAGCACAAAGGAAGCGAGCATTAATGCTAGCGCCGTCCACAGCATAACTTCTAACTATCCCATTGCTGTTGGCCTTTTTCTATACAACACAGTCGACACATCGATATCTTCCTTTCATGTGTTACCATCGACGCCAGGCTTTCTTAAAGAATACATACTAGGTGTTGCTCCAGATGTTCTTAATAGTACACACAATTTTGATGTTAATGATGTCACCGCATATCACGTGATGTCAGACGGAACATCTGATAATACAACCGTCGCTTGTACTCCCAAATGCAGTCTCATACCAAACTCGAGCGCTACCGGACAATACAGTATGGCGGTCATCCTCGGGAATTACAACAGATGGCTGGTCATTCCTGGACAAACGGGCATGGTTTCGTATGCAGAAAAGACCGTAAGTGAATAATAAAATGTCTTAGAATTTCATATAACATAGTTTAATTCCAAGCGGAGCTAAGTTGTTAGTTAAGATGACCATAGCTATTAAGGTGACGCCCGTATGACGGTAACAAAATATCCTTAAACAGTGTTGAAACACTTGACCAAACAGCATCAGTTAAACTTAATGTGTTGGTGAATATTCAGTAAGTGCAATACACACCATGTTAGACAGACCATACAGTTTGAGTTTAATTATATCTGATAATTGTCTGGTGTAACTACTTCCTGATGTATTTGACTTCATTTCTTCTTCGTGTTCTTGTAAATAAATATGATTATGTATAAATAAATGACATTGGATGGGTGAGAGTTTTTGAAGTTAAATCGTCAACAAATGTGATAAGTTAGGTAAATAGTGTTATATATGTACTTGTACTTGCGTTTTAAATCATACAGCCATGCGCGACATCAGACCTGGTTGTGGGAGATAGATTTGACAATGACTGTGATGGCTTGATCGACGAAGATGTCTGCTACACAGGGTATGGGGTTTACGCGGAAGGTAAAGGTTGTCTTCATAATGTACATACATCTGATGTAGGATTTACATGTGCCACTCCGTTTAAAGAAACAATAGCATTAAGGACCAGTCATTATATATTACACTTGATAGTTTATGCTGTTTCCTCATTGAATTAACGTTGCTAAAATCATATGTGGCATTCAGAAAATAAAGAGTATGCTCAGTTTAAAAATATAGTGGATATTTGTTGTTTTAGACAGATTTTGTTAAAAGATCGGTTTAATTACGCATGTGTGTACGTGAGTGCGTGCGCGCGTGCGTGCGTGCGCGTGTGTGTGTGTGTTAATTGTGATGCATATAAAATACCAACTGTAACCAATAAGATATTGTAACAAATGTTTTTTTAAATAAGTCACAAAACATATTGACTTATGATTCATTTACTAACAATGCTTGTATATTCATGTTCTCCAAATTGAAAATTTCGGTGTGTAAACTATCAGAACCAATATATTTTGGTAAAACATATTTCTCTCTTCATTGCGTTGACGAAACAATTCTTTAATATACTTCAGATTATGATCTGGATGGCGACTTTGGAGACGATTGTCATTCCAACAAAACAGGCAAGATTACTTTTTTTGTGTCATTTGTAAGACACTTCCATATTGCCTCGACTGTAGGATGGGATTATCAAACGGATGTTCTAGTGTAACACAGACAATATTCATAACAAAAGTCGTTACCATACAGAAAGCATTCACAACAAAGTCGTTACCATACAGTCAACATTCACAACGAAGTCGTTACTACACATCCAACATTCACAACAAAGCAATTACAGCCAGCATCCAAAACAAAGTCGTTACCATACAGCCAACATTCTCAACAAAGTCGTTACCATACAGTCCACATTTAAAACAAAGTCGTTACCAAACATCTTACATTCACAACAAAGCAATTACCATACAGCCAGCATCCACAACAAATCCGTTACTATACATCCAACATTCACAACAAAGTCGCTACCAAACAGTCCACATTTACAACGCATCCAATATTCACAACAAAGTCGTCACCATACAGACAACATTCACAACAAAGCCGTTACCACACATCCAACATTCACAACAAAGCAATTACCATACAGACAGCATCCACAACAGAGTCGTTACCATACAGGAAATGTTCTTAACAAGGCCGTTACCATACAGCCAACACTGACAACTAAGTCGTTACCATACAGCCAACACTCACACCAAAGTCGTTACGATACAGTCAACATTCACAACAAAGAAATTACCATACAGACAACATTCACAACAAAGAAATTACCATACATATAACATTCACAACAAGGCCGTAATCATACAGCTTACATTCCGAACAAAACAGTTGCCATACAGACACAATTAACAGCAAAGTGGTTAACATACAGCCAACACTTACAACAAACCCATTACGATACAGCAATGATTCACAACAAAGTCGTTACCCGTTACCATAGAGCCAACATTCAAAAAAAGACGTTACATTACAGCCAACATTCACAGGAAAGCCGTTTACATAAAAAAAGAGTATGATAATGGACCGTTGGAAACGCCCGAAAACGACACATACGAAATATTACAGTCTCGGTTTGATTGAGACTGTTCATGAGCGGTAGTGAAATATGCTAGCTAGCGCTCACGCCCTCTAGCCCCGGTTGAGCAGAACTCAATATTAATAAAATCAATAGTACAAAATTTTAACCATCCCGAAGATGGCATGCATATAGCGGTGGACATGGAGTATCTGTCTTCCCCATGTCGTACGGCGTATGGTCCCAGTATCTAATAAAGCCAACATTCACAATCAATTCGGTACCATACAGCCAACATTAACAACAAAGACGTTATCACACAGCCAGCATTCAAAACAAAGACCTTACCATACAGTCAACAGCCACAACAAAGCCGTCATCACATAGCCAGCATTCACAACAAAGTTGTTAGTCCATACAGAAAACATTAACAACAACGTTTTTACCATACAGAAAACATTCACAACAAAGTCGATACCATAAAACCAACATTGACAACAAAGTCGTTACCATAAACATGATAAAGGCAACATTCACAACAAAGGTGTTACCATACAGTCAACATTCACAACAATGCCGTTACCATAAAGCCAACATTCACAACAATGCCATTACCATACAGCCGACATTCCCAACGAAGTCGTTACCATACAGCCGACATTCCCAACGAAGTCGTTACCATACAGCCAACATTTACAACAAAGTCGTTATCATACAGCTAACATTCTGAACAAAACAGTTGCCATACAGACACAATTTACATAAATGTGTTTAACAAACAGCCAATACTTACAACAAACCCATTCCCATACAGCAATGATTCACAACAAAGTCATTACCATATAGTTAACATTACAAACAAAGCAGTTAGCATACAACCAACATTTAAAACAAAGAAGTTACCTTACGTCCAACATTCACAACAAGGTCATTACCATACAGCCAACATGTACAACAAAACCCTTACCATACAGCCAACTTTCACAACAAAGCCGTTACCATACAGCCAAATTATACAACAAATTCGTTACCACACAGCCAACATTCACAACAAAGCCTCTACTACTCTACTATACAGCCATCATTCAAAATCATTACTATACGGACAACATTCACCAGAAAGTCATTACCATACAACCAATATTCACAACAAATTCATTACCATATAGCCAACATTCACAACAAAGTCGTTACCATACAGCCAACATGTAAAAAAAACACGGTACCATATAGCCAACAATTATAACAAGGACGTTACCATGCATGCAACATTCACGGCAAAGCCGTTACCATAGAGCCAACATTCAAAGAAAAGACGCTACCTTACAGCCAACATTCACAGGAAAGCAGTTAACATAAAGCCAACATTCACAACAAAGTCGTTACCATACAGCCAACATTAACAACAAAGACGTTATCACACAACCAGCATTCACAACAAAGACCTTACCATACAGTCAACAGCCACAACAAAGCCGTCACCACATAGTCAACATTCACAACAAAGTTGTTAGTCGATACAGAAAACATTAACAACAACGTCTTTACCATACAGACAACATTCACAACAAAGTCGATACCATAAAACCAACATTCACAACAAAGTTGTTACCATAAACATGATAAAGGCAACATTCACAACAAAGGTGTTACCATACAGCCAACATTCACAACAATGCCATTACCATACAGCCGACATTCCCAACGAAGTCGTTACCATACAGCCGACATTCCCAACGAAGTCGTTACCATACAGCCAACATTTACAACAAAGTCGTTATCATACAGCTAACATTCTGAACAAAACATTGCCATACAGACACAATTTACAGCAAAGTGTTTAACAAACAGCCAACACTTACAACAAACCCATTCCCATACAGCAATGATTCACAACAAAGTCATTACCGTATAGTTAACATTACAAACAAAGCAGTTAGCATACAACCAACATTTAAAACAAAGAAGTTACCTTACGTCCAACATTCACAACAAGGTCATTACCATACAGCCAACATGTACAACAAAACCCTTACCATATAGCCAACTTTCACAACAAAGTCGTTACCATACAGCCAACATGTAAAATAAAGCCGTTACCATATAGCCAACATTTATAACAAGGACGTCACCATGCAGGCAACATTCACGGAAAAACCGTTACCATAGAGCCAACATTCAAAGACAAGACGTTACCTTACAACCAACATTCACAGGAAAGCCGTTAACATAAAGCCAACATTGACCACAAGGTGGTTATCATACAGCCAACATTAACAACAAAGACGTTATCACACAGCCAGCATTCACAACAAAGACTTTATCATACAGTCAACAGCCACAACAAAGCCGTCACCACATAGCCAACATTCACAACAAAGTTGTTAGTCCATACAGAAAACATTAACAACAAAGTCTTTACCATACAGACAACATTCACAACAAAGTCGATACGATAAAACCAACATTGACAACAAAGTCGTTAAAATAAAAATGATATAGGCAACATTCCAACAAAGGTGTTACCATACAGTCACCATTCACAACAATGCCGTTACCATACAGCGTACATTCACAACAATGACATTACCATACAGCCGACATTCCCAACGAAGTCGTTACCATACAGCCGACATTCCCAACGAAGTCGTTACCATACAGCCAACATTTACAACAAAGTCGTTATCATACAGCTAACATTCTGAACAAAACAGTTGCCATACAGACACAATTTGACAGCAAAGTGTTTAACAAACAGCCAACACTTACAACAAACCCATTAACATAAAGCAATGATTCACAACAAAGTCATTACCGTATAGTTAATATTACAAACAAAACAGTTAGCATACAACCAACATTTAAAACAAAGAAGTTACCTTACAGCCAACATTCACAACAAGGTCATTACCATACAGCCAACATGTACAACAAAACTCTTACCATACAGCCAACTTTCACAACAAAGCCGTTACCATACAGCCAACATTCACAACAAAGTCGTTACCATACTGTCAACATTTACAATAGAGTCGTTACCATACAGACAACATTTACAACAAAGCCGTTACCATACAGACAACATTCACAGCAAAGCCATTACCGTACAGTTAACATTACAAACAAAATAGTTAGCATACAGCCAACATTTAAATTAAAGAAGTTACCACACAGCCAAAGTTCACAACAATGACGTTACGATACAGACAACATTTACACCAACGCCGTTACCATACAGACAACATTCACAACAAAGCCGTTACCATACAGCCAACATTAAAAGTAAAGTCGTAAACATACAGACAACATTCACTACAAAGTCAATACCATACAGCCAACAATTACAACCAAGCCGTTACCATACAGACAATATTCACTACAAAGCCAATACCATGCAGCCAACAATTACATCAAAATCGTTACCATAAAGACAACATTCACAATAAAGCAGTTACAATACAGACGGCATACACAGCAAAGCAGTTACCAT
Organism: Cyrtodaria siliqua; assembly: GCA_037043455.1. Taxonomy (NCBI): domain Eukaryota; kingdom Metazoa; phylum Mollusca; class Bivalvia; order Adapedonta; family Hiatellidae; genus Cyrtodaria; species Cyrtodaria siliqua. The sequence continues at coordinate 254,846 of JAWPHD010000314.1, read as the reverse complement.
ATAACCAAAACTCACAACAACGCCATTACCATACAGCCATCATCCACAACAAGGCCGTAACCATAAAGCCAACATTTATGACTAAGTCGTTACAATACAGCCACCATTCACAACAAGGCCGTTACCATACAGCCAACATTCACAACACGGTCGTTACCATATAGCCAATATTTAAGAATAATCCTTTACCATACAGCCAACATTCACAACAAAGCAGTTACAATACTGACAGCATCCACAACAAAGCAGTTACCATATAATTAAAACTCACAACAAAGCCGTTACCATACAGCCATCATCCACAACAGAGGCGTTACCATATAGCCAACATTTACGACTAAGTCGTTACCATACAGCCAACATTCACAACATGGTCGTTACCATATAAATAACATTCGCAACAAAGCCGTTACCATGCATTCAGCATTTACAACAAAGCAGTTACCATACAGCCAAAATTCACAACAAAGAAGATATCATACACTCAGCCAACATTCAAGACAAAACTGTTACAATAAATACAACATTCACAACAAAGCCGTTACAATGCTTTCACAACAAAGTCGTCACGATACACTCAGCCAACATTCAGAACAAAGCAACGCCGTTACCATAGAGTCAAAATTCACAACGAAGTCGTTTCCATACAGACAACATCTACAACAAAGTCGTTACCATAACGCCAAAATTTATAACAAAGCAGTTACCATACAGCCCACATTCACAACAAAACCGTTAACATACAGCCACCATTCAAAACAAAGGCGTTACGATACAGCAACATTCATAGAAAGGCAGTTACCATACAGCCAACATTCTCAAAAAAGCCGTTGCCATACAGCCAACATTCACACCAAAGACGTGACCGTACAGCTAACATCACAATACAAAGCCAATACCATACAGTCAACATTCACAGCAAAAGCCGTTACAATACAGCTAACATTCACAACAAAGTCGTTAACATACAGACAACATTCACATCAAAAGCCAATACCATACATCCAAGATTCACAAAAAAGTCGTTAACAAACAGCCAAATGATTCACAACCGAGTCGTTACCATTAAGCCAACGTTCACAACAAAGCCATTACCATACAGGCAACATTCACGACAAAGCAGTTACCATACAGTCAACATTCACAACAAAGCCGCTACCATACAGTCGTTACCATACAGCCCACATTTACAACAAAGCCGTTGCTGTACAGCCAACATTCACAACAAATCAGTTATCATACAGCAAGCATTCACAACAAAGCCGTTACCATACAGCCAACATTCACAACAAAGTCGTTAACATATATCCAACATTCACATCAAAGCTGTTACCATGCAGCCAACATTCACAACAAAGCCGGTACCATACATTTAACATTCACAACAAAGTCTTTACCATACAGCCAAAATTCCCAACAAAGGCATTACCATACAGCTAACATTCACAACTAAGCCGTTACCATACAGATAACATTCACAACAAAGTCGTTACACTACATCCAACATTTACAACAAAGTCGTTACCATACAGACAATATTCACAACTAAGTCGTTAACATTCAGTCAACATTCACAACAAATCCATTACCATACAGTCAACATTCACAACTAAGTCGTTAACATACAGCCAACATTCACAACAAAGTCGTTACCATACAACCGAATTCACAACAAAGCCGATAGCATACATCCAACATTCACAACTAAGTCGTTAACATACAGCCAACATTCACAACTAAGCCAGTACAATACATCCTACATTCACAACTAAGTATTACCATACAACCATCATTCACATCAAATCCGTTACCACACAGTCAACATTCAAAACAAAGTCGTTACCATACATCCAACATTCACAACTAAGTCGTTACCATACAACTAACATTCACATCAAATCCGCTACCATACTGCCAACATTCACAACAAAACCGTTACCACAGAGCCAACATTCACAACAATGTCATTTCCGTACAGCGAACATTTACAACAAAGCCATTACAATGCAGTCAACTTTCACAACAAATCCGTTACCATACAGCCAACATTTATAACCAAGCAGTCACCATACAGTCATTTTTCATAATAAGAACAACTGGGAATCTGCAGTAATTAAATAAGATATTTCGAGTAGCATCGTGTAGATTGAGAATGTCCTCCCATAGGCTGCAGATAAAAGCGGGTCGTTGGCATAAACCACACAGTATACCTATCATTGAGCGCAAATGTTTGATATGCGTCACAGAAGAATGTACGTTATATAAATAACTATGACCACCGTGTATCAAGTGGCACTATTGGCAGAGACTAAATATTCTTAAGTTTATAAAATTATTGTCATCGGAAAAGCATAATACTGAAAAGAATTTGTCTACTTATGTTTTGACGGTTTCAAAATCCAAAACTAATTATATTGTAATCATTAAATACTGGTACTCTCCCAAGAGGTACTATACAGTTTGAAAATGTTAAATGGTATATTTTGTCTTCTGGGAAACGTTGTGTTCAATTATGTTTCTCTATTAAATAAAATGTCTACGGCAATAATCGTTATATCATACTTGAGCTATTATAAATGAAAGCGATTTAACATTCTGTATTAAGCAACGTGTACTAGTATTACCATTGACTGCTGTATTTGACAATTGTGTGTAATTCTGTATGATCATGGAACAAATAGTCATCAATAAAACATAAAACATATAAAGACCTACAATGCCAATAGTCTACTGTATTATTGAATAAAACATAAAACATATAAAGACTGACATTGACATGTGTATGATCATGTGGCTACGGTGCATGAGTATATAGTACATAAAAGGGAGAAAACATATATGTGTTATATGTATCTCACCATCATATGCATAGCATTGTTATATTACATACGGGACTGTTAATCAAATACGGCAATAAAAACGTAAACGTCCTGCTATGACGAAATGGAAAAACACGAGTATCTAAGTACAACAATCACTCACTATTACAGTTATTATAGTATTAATAATGATAACTGAATTCATTATTATTGACACACTTATTGTTGTACTATCTAAAAAGGTGTTTGTATTACATTTTAGAGCCTTCGATTGTATCAAAACCAGACGAACCGCAATGTATAGAAATCAATAAGACGGACGGTTACTGTTGGACCGTCTGTTCCTGCAAGTGCTCATGGGTAAAGAAGCTAGAAGAATACAAAGCAATGACGGATGAACAAAAAGCGGCTTTTTCAATGGCCGACATTGAACGCTACAAAAGCGCTCTTCATGTAGGTTTATCCAGAAACGAATTAAATATTCTCCGAAGCTGTTACGATGTTGTTTTTTTCAATTAGTAATGAAGCGCTCCTGATATGTTGTATTCACGTTTTTCATGAAATATTAGTGAATATACTGATCGACAAGCTTGAACGAGGAATTAGATTCGACAGTTATATCTCATTCAAATGTGAAAAGTCCTATAACTTCATCATGCTAATTGTGCATGGTTGTACTTATTTTAAAGTATGACCTATATCTGAAAATATTTGTCCCTCAGTTCGTCCGACCAGCGTCAACTTTTACTTCGAACTACTTCTTTTTAGAACCACTTGTTTGATTGAAGTAAAACTTCGTATCGATGAGATATCGAGTTTGTTAGAACAATGTAAACACGACGTACAAGATGCCCTCCTATACTATAAATGATCGAAACCATAAAAAAATAGTCTGAACAGATTTTGATATATTTACTGTATTAAGGATCGTCAACCCTAAGCTATTACCAAATACGTACATTGGTGTCGAACATGTGGGGGGGATGGGGTGGTGGGGGGGGGGGGGGGTAGCAGTGTATTTGTCATGTTCTCAACTTATTCTCAAAATATGTTTAGATTAAATTTTAATGAGTATCTGGTTCGTTTCTAAAGACCAACCCCTTAACACATATTTATTTATAATAAAAATAAAGACACTCACCTTGTTAAATATTCGTTTAAATATATGAAGCCATCAGTAAGTACAGACAAGCTATTTGAAAACCAGTTCATATTGCATTGTTTAACATAACACTAATCATATATGCTGGTCTACTTCCTGTAAAGCGGTACCGGACATCTTGTTTATACCGAAAATTAAATGATTTCGTTTATCAGAACAGCATACAAACTATTGTTCTTTACGAATCTGTCTGGAAAGTTATCTATGTTCTGTGAAAATAACACGCCTTAAACAGTATCGTTATGTCCATTTCTTTAACACAAGTTTGAATTTCAGATAAACACAAGCAACTTGACATCTAGGAAATCCCGACGGTTGAGCGCCCGTGATAAGCGACAGAGCGCGGCAAACATTGGGTATTTTGGTATAGGCCTGTTTACGTTAGTGTTCGTGATCGTTCTCATCTTGGACATGGCTGCTCTGATACGTGACGCTCGTACAACCATAGCTAACCTAAGAGAAGGGTTTAGACGTTTGCGAAGGTTTATTGGAAGAGCGTGTTAAGCCGAGGAAGCGCAGTGTTGTTATACGAGGGTCATTCAAGAAGTAGTTGTTTCTGAATAATTACGGCATCTGTGATGATCAAGTGGGATACATCGCCAGGCCTTAATTTTTTGTGTATCACTGACTAAATTAACACTGGTGCGGCTATTATCAGGTAGTGGCGCTAACGGCATTCGTCCACTGTAAGCGAAAGTGAGAAAAGCCGACGAAAATGAAACATCGGCAAGTTAGACTGTATTAGACAGCATTGAAACTAAGTGTTTTACTTTAGACCATTTCTTTCTAAAATATATAGGAGTTTTTGACAAAGGTGTTTTTTTTACTGTTTGAATGCCCCTCGTATGTAAATTGCTGATAAGATAATGGACATGTATTCAGTTGTCTTACTAATTATTGAAAAGCAAACATAATCAGACTGAACGATATGGTCAGGATATATAACTTTCACAATTAATTCGACAAACGAATGCAGCATACAGGCCATATTACTTCATCACGTGAAACTATTTACATTGTCCATTGAATTAACCGTGGGTTTACGTGAAATTTGAGTCAAATTATTACTCGTAATCATTATGGAATATTTTTAATGATATTAGTGGTTCAGATATTATAACTAATACTGACAGTTTATTAGTACTAAAAAGATATATTGTTTTTTAATTCGAATTTCACTTTATTATCACGTGATGAAATATCGCCTGTATGTTTACAATTGACCACCTTAAAGTTATAATATGTACACTCAAATAGTGAATAAAATGAAACCTAAATGTAATTCCAACAGATGAATAAGAGATATGACCACCTGTGACACTGGGCATTATTTCAAATTCAATTGCATTTAACTCATAAGCGAAGCCACTATCTAAATTCATTTCATAAATTATATAATAAAAAGCATATTTATATTGTAACCTGAAAATCGTAATTTGTGTGAATCGGTCTAGACATATTCTGACAAGTAAATTAAAAATCATTCCAACACCATAGTCTAGGGAGAAGAATATCCTTTATTTAAAATAAGTGAATCTATCACTAAACTATGTATGTCATACCCTTTCTTAAAATCATTCTTCTAAAAAGACATCAAATTCATTCTTGAATACACGAACATATAGTTGTACATAAATAGCACCAGGTAACATCCTTGGAATGGCATAGCAATAACAATTAATAATCTTGCACCATGTACATGTAGTAATAATACACACCTGACAACCAGGTTACCCAAAAGGATACCTCAATTTCTTCACACATCATGATTTACGTGTGCATATATAAGTGGATGGTTTATAGTTGGTTTTGTTCTCTCTATTTGTATAATGTTTGGCCATAATTTAAAACATCTCGTACTCTTTGCCGTAGAAGAGATTTTGAATGTTATATGGATGAAATTATTGTTCATGATTGATATGTGGATATGTCTAGATTGATGCAGAAAAAAAGCTATTTTCAAAGGTTATATTTTACATTTAAAATTTAAATGTTTCTACTTTCTAACTATGCTCTCAATTATAAAGATCTAGGAAACTTTTAAATGCTTTGTTTTGTATTGTGTTAATAGCATTAAGCGAGACAGTTATCAGTTACACAGATGGACATTTCTCCTATTCAACTGTTGGAAATACCTTAATAACAGAACACGGTATTACATCCAAATACAAATTGTAAACATTCACTGTTTGAAGTATCAATTTATTTTAAAGATCATAAAGTGTACGTGGTGATAGGGTCACTGCCTTTTCAGGCAAAGTGATAAAATCTTCCCGAATTCATTTTCATTTTGGTTTTGCTCATTAAAGTTTTTTTTATCACCCCTGCATTGTTTCAGATGCTACTTGAGTGGTGGCAGAAAACAATGATCGTTGCTCCAGCGAAAAAAGGAGTATTTACAACAGAATGTGCAGCAACTCTGCAGTTCTGCAGATGAGATGAGAAAGGTGGGTGGCTTAGAATGTTCATTCCTGTTGGCACCACATACGCACGCACGCACGCACGCATACACTAACGCACGCACGCACGCATACATACACACACACACACACACACACACACACACACACTCACACTCTCGTTTATGATGTTCACGTAAAAGTTAATGTCTAACATGCAGTTACGCAATGTCGGAATTTAAATTTAAAAGTAGTATTAACATAGGCCACCGCTTCCATGACATTTGTTTTCAATAACTCACTGCCGCCGCTATCAAAACTAAAAGTTCTAGTTTCAAATTCGAGATCCGGTGTAGAATAAGATATGTTTTTTGTCTACACCAAGTAGTTCAATATATAAAGTGAACAGTTATTTACAATAAATCGTATGTCATAAAATATGTCATAAGAGAATCATCTAAGAATCATACGATAATTAAGTGTGAACAAATTGATACTATTGATGGCCTGGTGTGGTACTGTAAACATATTTGGTAGAATACCTAGAGTAAAAGTGAAGCTTGTATAAAACAATGAAACTAAATTTGAGAAATATGCAAACTGGGTCAACAAATAATTACCGAGGGTAACAGGGATATTATAGTTGAGATATGGCAAACATTTAAGATAATTTTGAAAAATTGCCCCAAGATTTCGTAAATTGTAAAACCTGTCACTTGTGTAAAGAAATATAAAAAGATCGGACAGGGAAAGTAGCATTCAAGGAGGACAGTCAACCACAAAACACAGAAACAAACATGCAAATAGACAAACAAGAAGGCAAAAGTAACAATAAAAGCAAACGACATCACAAACACAAAAGGGTTGATAATAGGGCTACCGCCTTAGAACGGTCAGTGGCAAAGTAGGCCACTGGGGGGTTTAAACCGGTTCTAGGGTGCACACCCGATATACACTTGTCAGAGCGTTTCACATTTTTATTCTTTTAATACTCTTCATGATACTTTGCTTTGGAAACTATATACTATCTTAGATGGTAAGCGTATGAGCACTTATGTGTAAGTTGCGTATTTGTTTGTAGTGCAAAAGCAATTGACCATCATCTGATCTAATGACAACATGTTTTTATAAATTATTCACATACGTTTTCAAATATTATGATAACACATAGAATGCGTTATGACACTCTGACAGGCAGTAGATAGAGGAGGAAATGTAAGCATGTATTTAATATTGCCTATTGTTGCAGGATATAGATTTAACTGTTATTATGATGTTATTAAGTGAGTTCATATTAACTCAGTTATTGGTCCAAGGACTATCATTTCGGCCCAAGGCCGAAGGCAGCGGTCTGATATGACAATCCAAGGACCAATACACAGGACAATATGAAAAACTGAAATAAGGACAATTTTATTAACTTCCAATAAAGGGGAATCCTATTTTTAATAAAATTATGTTGATACGATTTGCATTGATTTATAGTAGCGTTAATTTCGTTTATAGGTTGATAAGCGAGCGAGCCTGATTGACGTCACTTTAAGTTTAAGCATATATTGTATATTGCTTATTCTTGCAGGATATATTTAATATTGCGCATTGTTGCTTCAAGTTTTGCCAGTTTGTGAATTGTCTGATAGAGATAAAAAAAAAGTATGAAAGGAAAAATTTGGAAATCGTCGAACACGATGAAAAATACAAAAAATATTACATTCTCGGTTTGACTGAGACTGTTCATGAATGGTAGTGAAAATTGTATTCGAAAAAATGAAAACACAAATGGTTTATTTAACTTTGTTTGTTTTAAGATATAAGTAGAACAATACACGGGCATAACCGTATTGTGGTATATGATTGACTGTAGCAGTGTTTTTGCATCTGCTTTCATAAAATTCGTCAAAATATGAAAATGGACTATTGTATTTTAATAACTGGAAAACAATGTATCGCCGGTGTTAAATATATACACACCAGTACAATACCGGATTATATAATTCAAGTGAAAGTATTATTGTTTATATTTACACTGAATCTAAAAAGTAATATGTTCATGTCAAAAATAAAAATAAGGTGATTAAGTTTATTGCTAATGTAAAACACTTTCATTTCTATAAAACAATCTTTCAGTCATCGTTCACACTCGTGAAATATAACGTATACACACTCGTGAAGTATAATAGTTCTCCAATCTGGATAAACATAGGTCAGATATTTACTCCAGTTTAACGTATGTAAGTCTTTAACATTTATTGATACATGAACATAGTTTATACATCTTAGACTTTTGAATTTGTTCTAAGTCTTTAGCTTATGTGTATATGTGATCACTGCTATTTATTTTTTATTTTTTTTTGTTCAAATATAAATATTCGTACTTTTACAGAATAGTTATATAATTGGTATATGCCCATACCATGTCATATTCAACCAAACAACATGCATTCAGCAAATATACTGAAGCGAAAAAGAGACGCAACTCGGGAATTTCCGCTATATATTGGATATACTGCACACTTAATTCCACAAAATATTCCAAAGAAATCCCAAGATGTTTTGTTAACAAAAAACGTTGCAGTTAGTTAGAGAAAGGACACAACTGTGATGTTGTAGGTGTTTTAATCACAGTACACTTTGTAACAAGAAATTCATGAATGTTGAAGTTCTCCTTTGAAAAAATGGACATTTCAGTAATTTGCGAACTGTTGCATCCTAAGTTTACTCACATGCTTGAACCAAACGTGTACTCTGTCAATAATGAAACTTTGAAGGAATACTATTTGCTGTGGTATTTGTTGTTTTAATCTTTTCTTTCCGAAAGGAAAGGTCTTACGCAGCCATGTACCATTCGATTAACAGCAGCATATTGAACATACAAAATATAGAGGAAATGTCCGAGTTGCGTTTCGTTTTCGTTTCAACAAGACATAAAATGGTTGACAGTATGGGTAAATGTATCAACCACTACACGTGCAGTGCGTTGCAAAAGATAACCTCTTTTGATGAACTGTAGAACAAGTTTAATATTATATGAAAGTGATTTTGCCCAAGGATCTGACGAAGTCTGCAGTGTAAACACACGTTACATGGAAGTCAGGTTGTGACAGTCCTTGTCGTAGAAGTCTTCTTAAATTACTTAATATTTTAGTTAACGATTATAACCCTTTTCAGATACTTCCTGAACTAGTAACCGAAACCGATTACTTCCAGATATCAATCGATATATCTCATGTTCATATAAACTACCTGCAACATTTTGAAAACATACGTATTATTATTATGCCTTAGACAATATATATTTACGGAATAAGTAATAGACTGCCTTCATTTTCAAAATGGTGCAAGCTATTGAATGTCCAAATGCGATATTCGGAATGTTTACAAACGGGTTTTATGCCAAGATCAGGGTTCTATCCTCTTTGCACAAAATAATAATAATACAAATTATACAATATCCAAATGTGTTATGTTCTGTATGCCTACAATTGTACTTTGTGTTGCTCTTGAAATAGTAGTTTTGCATTTTAAATATTGTAAATTCACTTGTTGCCTTTTATGTTAAATTTATGTAATATGTTTTGAATCCGCATGGGTCTTTAGACCTTTCGTAATTTTCTAAGAAAACATAAACTATGATAAGTCTATCTCGCCGACGGAGTTCATTGTAAAGTGTCAAATGAAGTATTGCGTAACCTAGCACTCGAAGTCAGTGTTACAACGTTTTGATATTAAAGGGAAAGCCAATATTAAATAAGGGTACATGAAAAGAGATACATTAATCACTTCACTTATTCACTTAGAAAAAATGAGTTTATGATATAACATGGATTCTGAGAGTGTAACCTTGGTTTAAATATCACCCTTATGTGCATGGTATATCAGACGATAGTTCCGACGGAGTTTACTATTGATCATTATTTGAAATCTTACTTTACAAAATGCATGCAAGAGTATAGCCACATAACATAGTAAACGTCATTTAAGGACTACTGGTCGGCCATCTTTGAAAAACAACAACAACCAAATCGATGGGATATGGTCAAGTGAAATGTTCCATCAAATACATATTTAGGCACTAGCAATGCCAGTCATACAGCACATGACAGTAACTTCAACGCTATTGATGTGAACGTAATATAAGAAAGAATACTTATATGGCAGAAATTGTTTCCTTTATATTCGAAAAGTTTTGTAGACTTTTACTCAAAGTATTTTTTATTTTTATATATGAGATAAACTGGTAGATATAATAGTCCATGCCTAAAATATGCATTTGGTTGAACATTTCGCTTGATAATATCTCATCCATTTAGTTTTTGTTTTTTTAAAGATGGCCGACCGATAGTATTTAAACTACACACGACGACGTGATTTCACTTACAAAACTGACAATATTGAAGTGAAACGTTTACGTCGTATGGGTGTTATGCAATACAAGCATGCTATAGCCGTGATTATGCATGTTTGTAAGTTTAATCAACCCGTTGGATACAAATATATGATATTTAGTAGAGGCATATTATGGTAACGAACAATACACAGTCACTCATGTAAGGTCCTTTTTAGAGTTAATTGTTTTTAGATGTTATTGATATATTTATCGCTTTCTGTTGCGTATAATAAATGTTGGTGTTTCAATAAATTTAATCTTATTAAAAGGATGTTTGTTCTTTTATTTACAGTTTTAATCTCTACTAAACGAATGCCATTGGAGCTTATGGGGATGGCGAATTGTCTGTCGTCCCGTACGTCCGTCCGTCTGTCCGTTAACTTTTGAATTTTTAAGATGACAGAGCTTTTATTTTTCAACTGAGCTTTATCAAACTTGGGCAGATTGTCGATATCAATGAAAGCTCGGGCAAGCTAGAAAAGGAGGTAGATCAGACCTGTAGTACCGGAATTATGGTCCTGGATTTAGTTACATATTCTGTAGTTTGTTTGCATCATTAAGAACTTATATTTTAATTGGATATTTACCAAATCGTAAATTCTAAATCGAATCAGTATCATTGGAGTTATGGTACTTGATTAAGTTATGAATATGCTTTTTTGTGCCTTCATTTTTCATTTGATATGTATCTGATTGTTGATATTACTAAAAGCTATAAGCTCTAAAACCAGCTAAATCAGATAAGTTACACCAGAGTTATAGCCATTGAATTCTTTACAAATGCTACATACTTTGATTCTTTAGCACACTAGCACATGCATTATCCATACAACTGTGTTGTGTGGCGCCGTGAAAAGTTGCCCCGACTACAAATCAATAATGTGATTACTTACTGGTCCTTTGGGATCATCTAGAAATATAAAAAGATCGGACAGGTAAAGTAGCCTAACTCAACAGTTGCTGCTCAAAATCGACTAGTTATTGAACCTTTTCAATAAACAAAACAAAGTCCATAAAGCTGGTGTTACTTATTAGATCTAACTGCTTGTCGAACGAGTCCAAGCGTTTATTAATATCAACAATCTGGTCGAGTGTGGTACAGATCGCGTGTACACCGAAGTTGCTAGAGCTTTAACAAAACAAAACCTAGCATTTAAAATAATTCAAGGGCCACAACTCTGGTGTTACTATTATGATCTAGCTGTTTTCACATGTGTTTGAGCTTCTATTAATATCAACAACCATGCTAAAAGGAGATATAAGTCGAACGGGAAATGTAGCATGCAAGAACCACAGTCAACCAAAACCATGCACAGAAACAAAAAATAATTACAAAGATTAATACAATGCAAGATATGACATCAGAAATACATTTTGAATGGTCAAGTTTAATTTGGTCAAGCTAAGTTTGATAAAGATCAAGGGAGCAATGATGCAATATCGTCATAAATAGGCAACATATATCAAATTTAACTAACTCAAGGGCCATAATTATGATGTTACTAATCCGATCTTACTGGTTTTCGAAATATAGTAAGCATTCATTAATATCCGCAAATTAACCAAGCAAGTTTGGTAACTATTTGGTAACTATCGGATGAAACAAGAAGGCCCTATCGTATGTATTGTGCAAAAGTAATGGACGGACGAACGGACGGCGGGTGGCCGATAGACGACATGTGGACTATTCGCATTTTGTCGGCGTTCATGAGGTCTTAAACGCTAATACTATATGGCAAATTCCATGTACCACGATAGGGCAACTTTTTGCAAATCGCAACTGGCGTTTAAAACCGCATACACGCAGAAAAAATGCGTATCAAGACATATTTACACAATGTTCACGTCGCTCTAGTATCTGCTGTGTTCCGTTAGGGCAATCGTATCATCGCGTATCGACTTTATAAGTCGATGCGCGATGGTACGATGGCGATATCACGATGGTACGATGGCGATGGTACGATGACGCGATGGTACGATGGCGATGGCACGATGGTACGATGGTGATAATACGATGGTCCATCGCGTCATCGCCATCGTACCATCGTACCATCGCCGTACAATTACACGCAACAAATCTACCATGTAGATGCAGAAATATGCTTGTCACGGTAATGCCGTCTAACTACAATTACACGCAACAAATCTACCACGTAGATGCAGAAATATGCTTGTCACTGGAATTTCGCCTAAACAAAATTACCACGAAAAAGTAGTAATATGCATGTCACTGAAACTTCGCCTCAGCCTAACTACAATTACATGTCACGGGAACGTGGCCTAACTACCATTACACGCGACAAATCTAACACGAAGATGCCGTAATATGCTTGTCACTGGAACTTTGCCTAACTACATTTACACGCAACAAAACTGCCACATAGATGCACAAATATGCTTGTCACGGGAACGTCGCCTAACTACAATTACACGCAACAAAATTACCACGAAAAGCAGTAATATGCATGTCACTGAAACTTCGCCTCAGCCTAACTACAATTACATGCAACAAAACTACCGCATAGATGCAGAAATATGCTTGTCACGGGAACGTCGCCTAACTACCATTACACGCAACAAATATACCACGAAGATGCAGAAATATGCTTGTCACGCAGACATATGCTTGTCACGGGAACGCCGTCCAATTACAATTACACGCAACAATTCTGACAGGTCTTATTTTCAATTAAGCGATTTACACCTGTGTTTGAACAAAGAAAATTGTCTGTGACCATGCTACAACTACAATTACACGCAACAAAACTACCACGAAGATACAGAAATATGATTGTCGCGCAAAAATATGCTTGTCGCGCAGAAATATGCTTGTCAAGGGAACGCCGTCTAAATACAATTACACGCAACAAATCTACCACGTAGATGTAGAAATAAAATTGTCACGGGAACGCCGTTTAACTACAATTACACGCAACAAATCTACCATGTAGATGCAGAAATATGCTTGTCACGGGAACGCCGTCTAAATACAATTACACGCAACAAATCTACCATGTAGATGTAGAAATAAAATTGTCACGGGAACGCCGTCTAACTACAATTACACGCAACAAATCTACCATGTAGATGCAGAAATATGCTTGTCACTGGAACTTCGCATAACTACAATTACACGCAACAAATCCAACACGTAAATGCGGAAATATGCTTGTCACGCAAAAATATGCTTGTCACGTCGAATAGATTCCTACGGTTCTTTAACGTGCTTTGGATAGACCGATACACGGGACCGCCCGGTTTACGTCCCCATCCAGAAATATGCTTGTCACGGGAACGCCGTCTAACTACAATTACACGCAACACATCTACCATGTAGATGCATAAATATGCTTGTCACGGGAATTTTGCCTATTTACAATTACACGCAACAAATCTACCACGTAGATGGAGAAATATGCTTGTCACTGAAACTTCGCCTCAGCCTAACTACAATTACATGCAACAAAACTACCGCATATATGCAGAAATATGCTTGTCACGGGAACGTCTCTTAACTACCATTACACGCAATAAATCTACCACGAAGATGCCGTAATATGCTTGTCACTAGAACTTTGACTAACTACATTTACACGCAACAAAACTGCCACATCGATGCAGAAATATGCTTGTCACGGGAACGTCGCCTAACTACAACTACACGCAACAAAATTACCACGAAAATGCCGTAATATGCTTGTCACTGAAACTTCGCCTAAGCCTGACTACAAGTACATGCAACAAAACTACCGCATATATGCAGAAATCTGCTTGTCACGGGAACGTCGCCTATCTACCATTACACGCAACAAAACTGCCACATAGATGCACAAATATGCTTGTCACGGGAACGTCGCCTAACTACAATTACACGCGACAGAACTATCACGTAGATGCAGAAGTATGCTTGTCACGGGAAAGTCGCCTAACTAAAATTACACGCAACAAATCTACCACGTAGATGGAGAAATATGCTTGTCACGGGAACGCCGTCTAAATACAATTACACGCAACAAATCTATCACGCAGATGTAGAAATAAAATTGTCACGGGAACGCCGTCTAACTACAATTACACGCAACAAATCTACCATGTAGATGCAGAAATATGCTTGTCACTGGAACTTCGCCTAACTACAATTACACGCAACAAATCTACCACGTAGATGCGGAAATATGCTTGTCACGCAAAAATATGCTTGTCACGTCGAATAGATTCCTATGGTTCTTTAACGTGCTTTGGATAGACCGATACACGGGACCGCCCGGTTTACGTCCCCATCCAGAAATATGCTTGTCACAGGAACGCCGTCTAACTACAATTACACGCAACACATCTACCATGCAGATGCGTAAATATGCTTGTCGCGGGAATTTTGCCTATTTACAATTACACGCAACAAATCTACCACGTAGATGGAGAAATATGCTTGTCACTGAAACTTCGCCTCAGCCTAACTACAATTACATGCAACAAAACTACCGCATATATGCAGAAATATGCTTGTCACGGGAACGTCTCCTAACTACCATTACACGCAATAAATCTACCACAAAGATGCCGTAATATGCTTGTCACTAGAACTTTGACTTACTACATTTACACGCAACAAAACTGCCACATCGATGCAGAAATATGCTTGTCACGGGAACGTCGCCTAACTACAACTACACGCAACAAAATTACCACGAAAATGCCGTAATATGCTTGTCAGTGAAACTTCGCCTAAGCCTGACTACAAGTACATGCAACAAAAGTACCGCATATATGCAGAAATCTGCTTGTCACGGGAACGTCGCCTAACTACCATTACACGCGACAAATCTAACACGAAGATGCCGTAATATGCTTGTCACTGGAACTTTGCCTAACTACATTTACACGCAACAAAACTGCCACATAGATGCACACATATGCTTATCACGGGAACGTCGCCTAACTACAATTACACGCGACAGAACTATCACGTAGATGCAGAAGTATGCTTGTCACGGGAAAGTCGCCTAACTAAAATTACACGCAACAAATCTACCACGTAGATGCAGAAATATGCTTGTCACGGGAAAGTCGCTTAACTACAATTACACGCAACATAACTGCCACGAAAATGCAGCTATGTGCTTGTTACTGGAACTTCGCCTAACTACAATTACACGCAACAAACTTCCACGAAGATGCCGTAATATGCTTGTCACTGAAACTTCGCCTAACTAAAATTATACGCAACAAAACTATCACGTAGATGCAGAAATATGCTTGTCACTGGAACTTCGCGTAACTACAATTACACGCGACAAAACTATCACGTAGATGCAAAAATATGCGTGTCACGAGAACTTCGCCTAACTACAATTACATGCGACAAAACTATCACGTAGATGCCGTAATATGGTTGTCACTGGAACGTCGCCTAACTACAATTACACGCAACAAAACTACAACGAAGATGCAGAAATATGCTTGTCATTGGAACTTCGTCAATCTACAATTACACGCAACAACACTGCCACGTATATGCAGAAATATGCTTGTCATATGATCGTCATCTAACTGTAGTTACACGTAACAGCACTGCTAAGTAGATTTAGTTTAGCTAAGGAGTATGCATACATACTCCGCGTGAAAGTATGTTGCAACCCTCTGAATTGAGATGTTTAACATCACGTCATTCACGCTTCATTCCAACATGGGGTGCGGTCATTAATAATAATCAGTTTTCGCGAATTAATTTTACATATCAAAACAAAAAGTTCGTATACAGTGTACTCTTGCTGAAGAGACCAGTAGTCAACATAACACTGATAAACTAAACTGGGTTACATGTGTTTGTTATATAATCAATATTAAAGAATATAGATCTAATACAAGTAATTTCATTTTATGATGTGAGAAAAATGCCAGAGGTAAAACGTGTACCTCGCAGAAGACAGGCTATGTATGGGAGAACCGACGGAACGACGTCGGATGGTACGGGCGGTAGTACGGACCGCACGGCTGATCAAGTTCCTCCCAGGTCCGTGGCAACCTGAACCGGAATGCCCAAGTTACAACCCGAAGAAGCCCCCCCCCCCCATCCCCACCCCTCAGGTACAACCCGAAGTACAACCCAAAGGAAGCGGGACTCAGGCCGGGAATAAGTCAGGTGATCACATGCATACTGTAAATACGTATTCGCATACTAGAATTATGCATGCTTTCTAAACCAAATCCCACCGAGCCGACATACAATGCCCCTTCAAATAAATGTTACACATTCAACAATAAAGGGTTTTGCAACAACACATCATGTCCATTTCATCCTATTTGCATGAAATGCCAAGGAACACACTCTGCGATATATTGTCATATGCTACTAATTACTAAATACTATATACAGATATGCTGCAAGGTAAAATTATTGATCCCTTAAAATTCCCTATTACCCCACAAATCTTAGAATTAATCCTGCAGGCCTAGTGCCAAAGAACACAGGTGGATGGAGATTAATCACTCACGTGTCATACCCAGTAAGCAACAGTGTAAATGATTTCATTAACCCGGAATACAGTCATGTGCAATATTCACAGTTTGATAATGCCGTCCGAATAATCCAAGGCGTGTGCGATACTGCATTCATGACCACTCAGCGTTTAACCCTTGCCCTATCTGGCCAGGCGACTTTGAGCTACTTGTATTAAAACGGAGGCAGGTTATTGGATTCAAAAAATGTTAACAATGGGAGCTTCATGTTCATGTATTATATTTGAGAACTTCTCAACCTTTTTACAGTAGTTGATTTGCAAGGAGTCCTGTGTCACGTTAGATCCACGCGTGTGGATCTCGGACAAAATGTCCACGCGTGTGGATCTCACGTGGGTTCATGAGATTCACACGTGAGATTAACACGCATGTCAAGTATGTATTGTTAAATGATATATGGAGTATATATAATATGTGAATCATATGTTTTTGGTATTTTTCAGTTATCTGTTGAACTTTTTGATAAAATAATATGACAGTAAAGCCCACTGTGACGGTGATAATATTGGTTGAATGTTGCTAAACCTTAACGCATATCTTCTAGTTGTGTGTGTGTAATAATAATGATTAGCAAAGTAATTATGGTCTAGAATGCCACATGTGATTGTCTTTTTTTTCAAAGCGGCAATTTATTTTAAAAATATAATATTGTAGAAACGAAAATAGGATGAGGCTGAGACGTGGAATTTAAATTAGAAATCAGCCTTAAAAGAGTAAAATGATAAATAGATACTCTAAAAAAAATACAATAATTCAATACAACTGACTAATTTCTTTTCATTTTCTCCCTACACATATAACACATTTGTTACAGCTTAAATGTAAAGGTGCGGATCCAGGATTTCAGCTTTGCAGGGTGGAGCGCAATGTTGGGAGTGAAGTGGATGGGGTGTGGGTGGGAAGAATTGTTTTTTAAGTGTACTTTTCGGAGTTTTTTGGATCGCAGCTGCTTTCGTCCCATGTTAACGCTTTGAATAGGCACCAACCCCCTAAATCCGTGCCAGAGCAATAACACCATATTTATAAAATACGAAACGCATGCACATGCGCAAATGACGGGGGAAAAACGTTTTTTTTTGTGCATATATATTTTATATAATTTAATTATTTTTATATTGTGTTATTGGCTTCTTGTTATTTTCCCTCAAATCAGGAATCTCTGTTTCATGAGTATATTAATTTCGATTCTGAGTTAGTATAACTATGCCTTAAAAGGGTTTAAAATGTACAGCTCGAATAAATAATATTTTATGGTCGGCCTTTTACATAGTTTGGATTTTATACAAGGGAATGTGGTATTACAACTTTATATTGAGTGATGAAATAATGACTAAATAAGCGAATTGACTTGAACTGAATCTTGTTTAACGGCTCGGTTACACATTAGAAGTTAATTAGAGCCGCCCCAGAGAAAGGGGAATTTGGTATTAGAACGTAATGAGTGGTGAAATATTTAATTGAATTGGATCTTGTTTAACGGATCATTAGCACATTATATGTTATATATACCGCCCCTGAGAGCTTATAGGTGGTAGAATAACGTTTTGAGTGGTGAAAAAGGTGTATTGAATTGAATCTTGTTCAACGGCTCAGCAACACATTATAGGTTATTTAGAGCTATCTCAGAGGAAACGGAATGTGGTATTATCTTATTGAGTGGTCAAATATTGACTAAATAATTACTTTAATTGAATTGAATATTGTTTAACGGCTCATCAACACATTATAGACTATTTAGAGCCGCCCCAGAGAGAGTGTCAAGTGGTATTATAACATACTGAGTGGTGAAATAAATAAATTAATTGACTAAATAAGGAAATGGAATCGTAATGAATCTTGTTTAACGGATCATCAACACATTATAGGTTATTTAGAGCGGCCCCAGAGAAAGGGGAAGGTGGTATTATAAATTATTGATTGGTGACAAATTTAATTAAACTGATATTTTTTCGCGGCTCATCGACACATTACAGATTATTTAGAACCGCCGCAGAGAAAGTGGAAGGGGTATTACAACTTACTGAGTGGTAAAATAATGACCAAATAAGGAAATTTGGTTTAACGGCTCATCACACATTTTTAATTATTTAGAGCCGCCACAGAGATAAAAGAAGGATACATATGAGTCGAGGAACCTTACCTACTCTTATTATCAAATAGATTCGCATGATTTTATCGCGTTCGGAGGATAGACTCCGATACACGGTACCACCCAGTTTACGTCCCCATCCGACGGACTAAAGCTTAAGTTTCTATTGTATGTATTTGATTGATTTGCTTGGCTGCCTTTAAGTGTGGATAAGTGTGTTGGACCTGCATCCCCTATCTGGTTTCATAAATAGATGCAATAAGAAAAGAGGTAAGAGTACCTATGGAAAAAAATTAGAACAGCTCAAATGTTAAAATTACTTATCAGCGGAAAAAACAACAAAAACAAACAAGGTTTAAAGAGCTGCAATATATTGTTGGACTCTTACATTTTATCGCTAAAGCAATTCCGACCGATAGGGCATTTAATCGCAGAATGTATGATGCCATGACTCGTGCTAATAAACCACATCATTTCATAAGGGTCAACGAGGTATACGGGAAGATGCCAATGTATGGCTAACATTCCTCGACGGCTACCATGGGGTTAATATGTTAACGACAGAGATTGGGTTATGGATGAAGCTCTAGAACTATATACAGATCGGCAGGGAATAAAGATCTAGGTTGTGGAGCATATTACAAAGGGTCATGGTCCGTTTTCAAATGGCCTACACCTTGGGGTCAAGAGGTATTCAAAGATATCACTTACCTGGAGTTTGTCCCTATTATACAGGCCTTCTCCATTTGGGGCGAGCAAAAATAGTTATCCGGTCCGATAACATGGCCCTTGTAGAGATAATCAACAAGAACTCCTCAAACAATAAAAGTATTATGTCTTTAGTGGGGCACTTGATGCTTACACGTCTGTTCAATAACATTCAAATTAAAGCTAAAACATATAGTAGGGCATGACAACGTGATATGTGATGCTATCAGTCGATTCCAGTGACAGAGATTTGGAACATATGTTACCGAGCCACGTTTCCAAATACCCATGCAAAGTTGTAGAAGCGTTTCACAAACTATTCAGCCAGAAATAGATTGTCTCGTACAGGCCTCTTTGTCGAAAAATCCACGACCATTTGCAATTGTTCATGACACAAAGAACACAAACTAGTGGGTCTCTGTTTTGTCACTTTGATGGAATCCCACTTACAACATTCCAGTTTAATGCTGTTTTAAAGAAGTCTCTCCGATTGGCAGGTTTTAGCAACCAAAGCTTGAAGTCCCACTCATTCTGAATTGGCGGGGCCACTTCTCTGTTTAAAAAAGGCGATTCAATTGACAATATTAAATATCGAGGCCATTGGCGATCCAATTCGTACAACTCATACATTCGTTAAGTTACCGTTGCTGGTTATGATATTAATAGTGTATACACTTAACTAAAAAAATAGAAATTCAGGAAAAGTGGGTGGTCGCCTCCTCCACAAAAAAAAACTGACCGTCATATATAACCTAACATATAATGAAAATGACGTAAAACACCATACAAACAAAACAAACAAATCATACTGAGAATCCGTGTTGCCCTAGTGAAGGGTATATGCCTCTAATGCAAATTAAGTGTGATAATGATATAATGATAATGATAATTATAATGATAATGATATAATGATAATGATAATGAAAAAAGAAGAGAACATAAGAAAAAGAAAAAAAGGATCAGCCAAATGGTCTAATGAATCGACACGGCGATCCGAATTTAGGCCGTTAATTTTAACACAGCACTAGAGATCCGTTACCGGCCTCTAGTGCAAAGTGTGATAATGATAATGATAATGTTATAATGATAATGTTATAATGATAATGATAATGTTATAATGCGAATGATAATGTTATAATGATAATGTTATAATGGTAATGAAAATGAAGCGAAGAAAATGGAGAGAGAGATAAAGAAGGAAGAGGATTAGCCAAACGGTTTAATTAATTGACCCGGCGATCCGAATGTAGACCAAGCACATTTTAACACAGCAATGGGGATCCGTAACCGGCCCCTAGTGCAAAGTGTGATAATGATATAATGATAATGTTACAATTAACTTTTTCGTAAGTGTATAATGCATAGTGCATACTACATTCATTTGTCTATTAATATGCTGTAATTTATTCAAACCTGTCCTGAAATAAAAGATCATTTGATAACAACATAACAACTGAACGAAGAGATGATTCACTTTTACTAGATGGCATATTTTTAAAAACTAAACCACATTCAGTTGTAAAAGAATTTTTAAAAAAATACCTATATCATTGTCATGCAATGTATTTATTTGGGGTTTCGGATGAACAAGTTGAACTGATGTATCATCAAAACCGCGCGTTGTTTCAGAGGTTTTAACAATTGCATTTTTGTAACGCAGATTTATATTATCCACAGACACATAACAAAATGTACTGGACGAAATAGTAGACCCAGCAATGGATCTTTTAGCAGCAATTACACTTTGGTATCTTTGAAATGTATCTTTGGAAATACAAATACCCATGTTATTAAACACTCTTTAGATGAACCAGAATACTTATCAGCGTGTGTACTGGCATATTGCATCTACTGTCTATACAGAACATTAGACAGCTTATAAGATTTGAGCACCTCAACACACTATGTGTGTTTGTAGTAGCTGTGCTTGGTTATGGTAGGTAACATTCACCACTTTTTACAGCATAATTTGGATTTACTAATTTGTAAAAAAAAATCCATATTACTGAATCCATGTAACTCGTGACGAAAACATATGGATTAAAGGTTTCAAGATATATTTCGCCAATATTTTGTTTATCAGTAATTAAGCAGATAAAATCATTTAACCTATGTCTGAATGTTGTCCAACACTTATTTTCTTGAATTGTATAATGATCTTCTCATGTAATTTTACCAACAGTGATATTTTGACTTTGCACATCACTTGTTGACACAGTTTTTGTGCTGTTTTTATTCAGTGCATTCAGCAAAGTAAACATGGCATCATTGTTTTGGTAGTGCAACACTATTCGTAATTTTCAATTTGCTTTTGACAAATATGTTAAATGTATTTAAAATGTACCGCAAAACAATTTTCTTCAACTCTGACGGATCTTCGTTTTGCCAGTAACAGCAATACACAAAAAAATCACATTTGACAAAAATGTCATATCATTCATTAAACAAAACAGCATTATCAGACAAAAACTCTTTACACAAGAACACAATGCAATGGGATTATCGCAGGATGACCCTAGTGGTTGGGATAACTCAGGGAAGAATCAATGACGGTGAATGCATTTACATAAGTTTAATGCAACTTTTAAAATATGTTAAATATATACGTCATCAAAAAAAACAAGCAAATACACAGATGAAATATGAAAAGAAGGTTCTCATGAACGTTTAAGACGTTCTTAGTATTGTAACAAATACTGAATGTGTCGACTGATTATATACGACACTAAAGTGTTGTTGAAGTTATAACAATGTTGATCTATGATCTAGCGCGATAACTGTGATGCGCGAGAGCTCATAAAGATAATGATGCGCGAATCCAATGAGTGATTGTCATCAGATGCCTTCTATAAGGGTTGATGACGCCATATGTATGATGATTAACCTCCACTGAGGTTGTGGATGATGTTCCTCCAGTGAGGACTGATAACGGGCCCACCTCGTGTCCCGGGGTTGTCGCTACTAGAATCTGGCCATGTTGCGCAGGTACGGGGACCGTCTCCACCGCTCTTAACGTTATGCCTGGAAGTTTATCTCCACTCCGGAAGGCTTATATCCAAACCTGGATGGCTTATATCCAACACTGGATGGCTTATATCCAACCTTGGATGCATTAGGCTGTAATTATACATACGTTTTAGATGTCGGTTGATAAACATAACAATCTTGCATAATTATCATTACCCATACAAATCATTATTTAATAAATATATGTAAGCTCTGTACTTATGATGAGTAGCAATGTATACATATTCTACAACGCCATGTATACGCCGCTGTTAACCAATGCCCCTAATACATGTAATATCCAACGTTATCAAATCACTCGTATATTACACTCACTGAGTTATGCATGCACACATGTATGTCAACTAATGCCAATATTATACAACGCTATGTATACGCGTCGAACATTTATACTAGTCACTCATCTCATTGTTAACTAATGCACCTAGTATACACTGTTATCAATTCAATCGTGTATTACAACCACTGAGTTATACGCCAACGTTAACTAATGTACCTATTATACAACGTTATCAACTTAATATTGTT
This sequence comes from Cyrtodaria siliqua, assembly GCA_037043455.1. Taxonomy (NCBI): domain Eukaryota; kingdom Metazoa; phylum Mollusca; class Bivalvia; order Adapedonta; family Hiatellidae; genus Cyrtodaria; species Cyrtodaria siliqua. The sequence continues at coordinate 231,208 of JAWPHD010000314.1, read as the reverse complement.
TTACAATTAATAATCAATTACAATAATTGCATCTAATAAAGAAACTTCAAAATCATATGCTAGTCTAAAGTTACTGTTTGAGAAACATCAAGGCTAACCGGATGTCGTAACCTCGCCAAACAAGATGGCGCCGCCCACTGAATACAAATGTACGATAAAAGTAAATAAAATAAATACTGACCACATGTTGCCTGTGAATTTCGCCGTCCAACTCCTGCTCCAAACAAAGCAACTATCAAGCAATCCCGGCCAGAACTAAAAGACAATGGATTTTGTAGCAAACGTTACGCCCAAACCATTATTTCCCCCGTTTAGTCCGTGACATGCGTGGCTAAATTCGCAGTATTAAAATCTACACGAAAGGACCCTTACACAATTTTGCCGTTTAAGGTAATAGACCTATACGTTTACATGCATTAGCACAAAACTAACTTATTAAACGGCCCCTCTGGCGGCCACTTAAAATGTGCACACTTTTACGTGTTACCTGAATATATCATGGATATTGTGAATTTGTTTCAACTCAACAATGGATTAGGGTGTAACTAACAGCTGCTTACAAGAGCTATGTGCGACCAATACGCTCTACCCCTGACATTTCGTGACAGTGATAAACCATATATATTGCTTCTATTTGGCTGTTGAATATCTCCATTACTTCTCTAAGTATTTATCAATTTAAGTAAAACACTTTTCTTTTTCAATATCTGCAAAACATTCTTTGCATAATTTATCTTCTACAGATAGACTACCGACACCACTCAGTGATGGTTTATAACTTTTGCACAATTCAAAATCAGAAATGTTTTCTTTTGTCAATTTGCACAATTGAACACTATTATTGCCTACAGCACACATTCTTTTTTATTTATACATGTCAAAATAATGATGATCACATATTGGAATGCTTCCTTGGCTTTCTATGTTACATTCATCACCCAGATTAAAATAACGTTTTGTTAACTGCAAATATAGATATAAAAATCGAACAGGAAAAGTAGCATTCCAGGACTACAGTCAACCACAAACACACACAGACACAAAGAACAACTATATATAAAAATGAATGAAAGGCAAAATAAGACATCACAAACACACAAAGGTTGACAAGAGGCAAAGGCAAATCAACGTAATTTTTATCTTGTTGATTCTCTAATGCAATTTCTGTAATCTGATAGAAAACAGGTAGGTTTGCAAATTTTAGCAGATGATGGAATTGATATTGTTGGATTTTAAACGACTGCAGTCAATTGTCTTACACATGGCCTACAAACACAATCTTTTTGACATTTGCGAACTTGACAAAGTCTTCATTGCTTTTTTGAAAATGAAAATTCCGATTATAACAAACACTGGAATACCAAATGCTGCAAGGGCCACATTCCTTTTCAGGATGATACAGTCGAACCTCGATAGCTCGAACACCGGTGATTCGAATACCATCGGTAATTCGAACACATTTTCCGGTCCCGACACAACTCATATATAATTCAATGTAATTTAACCGTGATTATTCGAATATTATTTCTCGAATACCCCGGCTCGCTCGAATACTTTTTACGGTCCGAAGATCCATTTTTGTGTGAATTTAAACCTCGCTTAATCGAAGGTGATGATCCGTTGCCATGCGACGTCGGCCATATTAATTGTAATCGACGCGTTTGTATTTGTTTGTAGCAAGTTCGATCATAGTGCGAAAACAGATAAAGTTGATTGTTAAAGGTGCGAACATTTATGATTGAAAAGCGATAATAGACAGATACAACTTATGTTTAGTGAACTTCATTTACTGTTAATTACGATAAAATTAAACAAGGTTGATTTTCTAATTAAATAATGTACGGAAACCAGTCTTACCTTGTTCTTATTATTCGGACTTCCGGAATGTATTGTAAAATCTATTAGTGTGATATTTCTTTAAATAAATGATAAAACACACACATTATTGCATTTTTTCTTGTATTTTCAGTGTAATAATTACATGTTATATATCCGTTATGAGGTTTAAACAAACATGCATGAACATAAAAAACATACTGAGAACGATACATCACGTACACAAGTAACACTATTTCGGGTGGTACACAAATTCGGATAGATATTTTGGTTTTTACCGTTACCTCGATGCCTCGAAGCCACCGATAGGTCGAACATATCTCTATGGTCCCGCTGACTTCGAGCTATCGAGGTTCGACTGTATTTTTTGTTTTTGCTTGGACGTACACCCCCATTTAAACCTTGGTCAAAGATTAGATTTTATGCTATGAACATTGTATTTCAGAATAAGGAGGAAGTTGCAAACCTGAAAGGGTTTTGAAACTCTGTTCAGATTTTGGCATGCCTGTCCTTTGTTCAACAACCTGTGACAAATCTTTAAATAAAACAACCTCCTTGCAGCTATTGAATGCAATAACAGGCAATAAACATAAACATGAAACGGAACGTCAATGTTACAATCATTGTGAAGGGCGCATGTTTTCTATTCATAACTAACACATTTCTTGAAGTTGTTGTACGCAGATGCATATTCAAAGAAATAACTAGATTTGATTATTCTCAGACTTATCTTTACATTTTCTATAAGAGTTCTTTCTTTTCGAATGTTTAACTTTCTCAGGAGTCGAATGGAATGCGACCTTTACATCGAACTCAGAATCATCATTTTGGATCTAGTCAACTTCTTCAGTCTCTAACAATTCGAATAAATTATTATGGAAGGTAACATTCGAACAACGCCTATCATCAATTTCTGTGCGCGTTCTATTTGAATGATTTAGAGTTATTCCCAACAATGTGTAGTATGTTTGTGTTTTTTTTATATGTGAAATTTCTTACTTTTCTTTTACTTTTTCCTATGTAGACGGTGTTATCGTAATGGTACTCATTTATTAGAGCTTTCATTTTTCTCTCTTTACTGATCAAATTTCTGGTTGTGTTATTTTCACAAAAACTCATACTATGTAAACCATGTGAAATGTGAATTGAACTCCTGCTTATTCTCATTTTCTTTTGAAAATATTCATGGTTCACTTTTAGGTAAGGGTGAAAAATCAAAACAATCATCCAAATCAAAATTGACCTTTCCAAACAACTTGATTTCCTCTCAGATTTTACAGAAGTATCTTTAAAGCAAAGCACTATCACTACTATCAATAACTACCTGAACATTTCTCAAGTTTACAATACAACAAATGACCGGCTACTACTACCAAATACAGCTAAAAAACAAACACACAATTGTGTTATTAAACAGATTAATCAAATTATATATAGTTTCTGGAATGAAAACTTAGGAACACAAACAAATTACAAATAATCATCGCGAAAATGCTATTCTAGCAGAGTAACATTCAAAGACTCCGAAAAAAAAACACGTTAATTTTCAAACAATTTTCAAAGTAAACTTGCGAATTTTGATACTGGCTATAGCATCTACAGTAAAAAAAAATTAAAATATATTGTAAATTACAAATAACTAAAACATAATTATGAAACAATACTGATGTCAAAATTTTAAAAAGCAGATCTATAAACGGTCTCCACCGAAATAAGAAAATAAAATGTTACGACTATGTGGCCTGCATGTATACAGAACTGTACTGTACTGTATTGTAATAACTTTGAGATGCACCTAACACGATTTACACCGACTGTTTTAAGTTATTGGCAAATAAACAAATATCGCGCCAAAACCATCGAAATAGTCCTTATATAAATCGCAAATAAATATTGATGTGTATCTTAAAATCAAATATTTCCAAAATGAACTGCAATAACCCGGCTAACCTTGCAAGCAGGTAGGAACAAAGATACCGATTTTTTAAATTTTAGCGCGTTTAAAACTTATTAACCAGTCGTGAAAACAATACAAGTGAGTGGTCTGCTTCCTCAACAAACAAACAATCGACCGTCATGCATAGCCTAAAATGAATTGTGCTGAAATGTGACATTAAAAACAAAACAAACTTATTTGAACTTTTTTCTAACCACCCTTTAACATGTTGAAACTTGTATTTCGCTTGCCAATCAGTTGTTTAAGGAATCAAGTCCAAGGTCTTCTTTAAACATGGAAGTATACGTATTGCTACATTGTAAAATATTGTAAAATATTGCCAATTTGGTGTGTATGTGCAGCGCTGTGGTCTAGTGATAGCGCGTCGAACCAGGATCAACGGGTCGTGGGCTCGATCTCTGCCATTACCATATGTATTGAGTCTCTGAGACACTTTATGTGCGTTATTTTATTACTGTTGCTACGCATCAAGGCATACAGAGAGATTGAAATAAGTTCAGAAAGCTTTCGTTACAATCGATGTAAAATAAATAAGTTTAAATTAATTTCGTGTGTAGATAATATTGTCGTTGATCATTTAACGTATTGAACACCAAGAAATATAAAAAGATCGGACAAGGAAAGTAGCATTCAAGGAGGACAGTCAACCACAAAACACAGAAACAAACATGGAAACAGACAAACAAGAAGGCAAAAGTAATAATAAAAGTAAACGACATCACAAACACAAAAGGCTTGACAATAGGGCTACTGCCTTGGAACAAATCGTGTTTCGTTTTATTGTAAGTCGGCCTGTACGTTGAATTATGCGTTACTTTCCTTGGAATGCTAAATGTGTAAAAGGTTAGCAACAGTATTATGTTCGAGTATTGAGTAGTTTGTACCATCTAGTCTCGGCCTGCCAAGACCGTATCATACATATGTCTTACGTACAGATATCGGTCTGGGCAGAGTATGCTGATTAAAGCGCCAACTAGCGATTAGCCGAGTTTATTCGCGCGTATTTTCACGCACATAAGTCGACGTTTGAGTGACGGCATGTTGTAAATAAACGAACAACGTCAATTGTTGATGCACCATCTACACTTCATTTGCTCCTTCTCATAAGTTACAAATAAGAAATTAATATTAAATTAACTTGAAAATATGTTTTTTGAAAGTTCCGTAAAATCTCTCCGAAATCGCCATCAATTTGAGGTGCGTTTTCAAACGTCCTTTTTCCCCCAGGCCCTGGTTCTGATTACGCGTAGCATAGCGTAGCGAAGAAATCAGAACCGTCCGAGGGACCGAGGCAGGCTACATGAGATCCATAATTATCATAAGTATTCATCCGATTGTTTATGCTCCGAGATTTATACTCTAAACTTTATACATCACATTTTTACACTAATATCGCGGCATACGACAGCCATGGGTATTTCTTTAGATTACTAAATAGTTCTACAAAACTTCATAGCCAAGATTCACGTTGTATCAGTACAAGTTTATTTGATATTTTATAAATTGCAAGTTGTTAAAATAACGCTTTCGTTGTATTCCCCCAAGAAGCGTCTATTATATCATTAAAACTATCCAATATTTGAACCAAACATCGATTTCTACTTTCTTTTGACATTAGCAAAAACATACGACTTATAAGATAAAGCAATAATCGACATATACATGCTGTTTCTTTAGAAACAGGGGACCATAGTTTAAACAAACAAGTCCTAGTTGCGATATCTGTATACCAGCAGGGGACATATTAAACAAACAGTTCCTAATACCGATATCGGAAACCTATTTTAAAGTGGAGAGAGAGTGGCAGACAGTGCCAGTTGAGTAACTTGTGAGACAGTCGATTTGTTTCTTAATTATCTTATTTAAGTTATAGTTGTGTTGGCGTTTGTTTTTCCGCCGGATAGATGGAGCGCTTAATGGTCAGAGTTATTTTTCTTGTTCTTATTTATTAAACATTTTAACAGTTATTTATTACTTTGTTATCTGCCAATAACTTTATTTTTACAGTGCAACGAACGTGCATGATGACAGTCACCAGTTCATGTCGATGTTGATGTAATTTATTAATTCGTTTTTATATAAACAATTTTTAGCAAACTATGTTTATCATAATACAATTTATCTTAGTTTAAATAAAACAAATAAAACATTTTTATCCGTTATTTATTTTTATATCGTTATCAGTTCTGGAATGTTTTAAATCTATCCTTCGTTTCTTTTGAATTGAATATCCTCCTTATTGTATGTTTAATTATTTCATATTCTAGTTCTGACTTAGTCTCTGTCACCCAGACGTACTCAATCTGCGTCACTTAGGAGTGAGCTCAGAAAAGGTGGGCATGCGGCTGGGTGATAGAGACTAGTTCTGACTGTATACTTTCATTTGCTATTATTGAGATTACTTGTTTTGAAAAAAGTAGATTGTAATATAGGAATGTAGCAGCTTCAGAACACAGCCAGCCAAAACACGCCTATATTGAGTTTATATGATATGGTCATTACGTGTTCCCGCCTTAATTCCATTAATTTAATAATATTTTATTGCTTGATGTTATCTACATAAATACATGTGATATAAAAATTACAATAATAAATAACATTTACAAATGGATTGGACCACGAGTTATCACAACATCAGTTACGGTCCTTTCCAATTAATTCCATTAACAAATGTAAAAGCTTATATTAACAGGATTTTATAACGGATATTTCGACAATAAAACACGTTCAAAAACATTTTACTGAAAAATTGAGACAACCTGTTTACAATTAGCTATTAAATGTTTTACTTTTACAATATGCAAACATTTTAAGCCGAAATCATGGTTTTATTTCATACCCCAGTCAACCCCGTTTTTGCTTCTTGGAGAAGGAGTTGGATGGGGTATGAAAGTTAATACTCGGACCACGTAATATAAAATAATCGACAGGAAATGAAATAATGAAATAGAAATCTTTGACGAGTGGTACACATTTATCACTCACTGGTATACCAACGATTTGCCTATGAAAAGTATTTTCATACCTAATGGAAACCATACCTGGCTAAAATGTTATCTCGTGTGAATATCAGTGCTTCGCAAAATTCATATACAATTCACATAGTGCTGTTGTGAAATTGCCGTCAGTGGAAACTACCCTTAAATTTCTAGAGACCAAAACTGCTGTTTTAATGGGACCAAAGTTTTCTTTTAAAAATATGATGTTTAATGGTATGCAATACATATCCTTATTGTCATCGCTTCATATATATAAGGGTAGGATCTGGGCGATAATAATGGCAGGAGAATATATTATTAGTTTTAGGTTAAAATGTCCAAGCACTAGTTTGTAGTATTGCTCCACAAACTCTATGTAAATGGAATTATAGGGTTAAAGCAGAAATTTGTCCTAAATCAACAAATCCGCTTTTGGTATGTTTTTAAGTATTAAATATCATTATAAATACGATTATTACTATGCCATTGATGTATGTTCAGTAAAAATATGTTTTTAAAGATAAAAATCGAACAGGCGAACAGGCATTGCTAAAATATCGAAAAAAATCTAAGGGGAAAAACTCTTGCGCGAATTACCGGAAGTGACGTCATTGGGAACAAACTATTTTTTGTTTACATTGGGACTGAACGCAAAACAGTATACCTTGTGTGAAAATGCCAGAATTAAGCAATCATGATACCGAGTCAGAGGAAATGCCCGTGATAAGACGGTTACACAATGTGCAACCTTACGATTTTGAGCCAGAATACGTGTCTGAGGACGTAAATACATCGGATTCATCAACTGATGATGAAGTCGAACGCGGTGCAAATGGAGAGCTTGTAAAGACTATCGTGTCATGTCATTCGTTACGTTCAGCGGTTCATTACACTATTCACTAATCTAACAAAATAGTGTCTTTATACACTGACAGCAACAACAAACAAAAAACAACGTAAACATTGTTTTCATCGAAATCTGACAGTAAGTCACCCGCAACACTGCAATCTCTTGGTACATACACAATAACCGCGAAATGTAGTATATTCCGAATGAATGGACCTGGTCCAAATACGAGCGTCAGATTTTTTTTGCCGATAAGTAGACATGGAACAAATATATTTATTAGATATTATCCATAATTGATAAAAAAAATAATGAAAACAATAATAAATGAAACAGCATATAATTTCTATAGTATTATATATTTGCCATAAGTCGCCATTAACACCAAACACTCTAGGAGGGTGTTTGTATTATGACACGCTCTCTAGTCTCCACTGACCCCAAATATCAATACAGACTAATCAAATACTGCGGTGCACTATTGAAGTACAGCCTAATTAGGGTACATACGTCGGTATATCACAAAAGCACGCACCATTTAGGGAAACCTAGTTTTATGATATATTTCCTGTTTATTGCAATTAATTGAGCAGTGTAATACCGCCGAGGGCAGACGCGTATTGCACAAGACTGATATATCACATGATATGCGAGCTCTAATTGTCGCGCACAAATACAGAAAAATACTATGATTTAAATAATATAGCCAAATGTATTATGAGCACGATATAGACAGTTAGTAAGTATACTTACTCATGTATACTTACTCCTGATATACAGATCGAAAACAGACCAAACATATGCAATTACCATAATATAAAGTATATTATTCTATTACACTTGTTTTACCTATTGCACGAGCTAAGAGGCGTTATTGTTGTTGTTTTGCCATAAAACATTACTGAATTGATATAAAAGCTAGTAATATTATTAATGTTCTGCCTTGTAATAGATATCCATGAAACATTTTGTATTTTTTTTTTCACATCCATAGACCTATATATGTTGATAATATATATTTATAACACTATTGGCAGAAGGGGTTTATAATTTAAAATTATTAAAATTAAAATTTGGGAACAAAGACACAGTGTTTATTTCACCGGATTCATTTAAATTTATATGCTGAACGTTCTTAGCAATATTTTAAAAAATGACGGCTGCATATTATTGGCGCCGTCAACTCTTCATTGATTCACGTAAAGACGCATGCTTCTAATTCAACAGCTAAACATTCACGGTGTATATAAAGATCTAAGACTATACACCTTTCTTCAAATTATCATACGTATACCCGATGAGGTACTAAGATAATTGAACATAAATTTCAATCTTACTTCATGTATGAATTTCCTCCTCAACGCCGGTCGAATAGGCGAATACAACTTGCTTGGAGACGGCGGGTAATGCACTCCTCATTTTTATAGTCAAATATCGTTGGTACCGCTGTTGCTTTTAATATGCATGGCCTTTTGTTCTCCAAATTCAAAGATAATGAAACCAAAGGATGGACTTCCCACGAAGTCAACTCAAAATGTTTGCTACAAACTCGGACGTCTTTCGTAGGTTCCCACTTTCTCGACGAATGGGGCTTTCTTCGGTAACGGTCTAACCACACTTCAGATCTTAATATATCATTATCTCGATTAGGGAAACGAAAGAAACTTAGGTTATTATCTTGTCCTTCTTTATGCAAACGTTTTCACCCAGCAACAGCACACGGCATTTTTAACAAGTACCATAAAATGTAATCCTGCATAGACAATACTATACAACTCAATGCGACACGGCTAATCGTTTGGTACCAATGACGTCACAGGACGTGACACGTGACACTTACAAGGGCGAAACTCGAAGCGTGTGCGCTATGAGATAAAATTGGCTACTGTGAGGAAACGGGACAACCAATAAGTGTAAGATTTGAACAGATTGTATATTATATATATATATTTCCGAATATATACTCAAAAGACACGCCATATTTCACCTTTAACTGTGTTGAAACGTTGACGGTATATCAGACGTTTAACGGTGGCAAATTTTGTTTAATGGCGACGCGTTTTTGTTCAATGGCGACGCGAAAGCGGAGCCGTTAAACACGATTTGCAACCGTTAAACGACTGCTATACTGTCGCAAAGGCCTCCACCACAAACAAATCGAACATCATATATAACCTGACATGTGTTGAAAATGACGTAACACATCATGCAAACACAACAAACAATACTGGTTTATCCGTTTTTAACGCATGTCAGTGTTTTTGATAGGTTTTCTTACAAACGATTTCAAATTAAACTAAATGGTCACGTTTTTGCGGTTCACGTCACATGACTGAATTTGCGACGGGTTATGCATTATTTAATAAACGCACATTTTTGAACGTCAACTAATCGGAATGCAGACTTTTTGTCACGTAGGTTTGAATGTACATTCAACTGTGTTATGCGAACCATAAACAGCGTTTAACTTCAGAAGTATTATAATGGATAAATAAAGATTCTCTGTAAATACGACGTTATGTAAAATACAATTTATATAGTTGTAAAAAAGAGTATGATAATTGACCTTGGAAACGGCCGAAAACGACACATACGAAATATTGCAGTCTCGGTTTGATTGAGACTGTTCATGAGCGGTAGTGAAATATGCTAGCTACCGCTCACGCCCTCTAGCCCCGGGTTGAGCAGATCTCAATAGTAATAAAATCAATGGTACACAATTTTAACCATCCCGAAGTTGGCATGCATATGGCGGTGGACATGGAGTGTCTTTCTTCCCCATGTCGTACGGCGTATGGTTGTAGTATCTAATAAAATTAAATGCCCCGAAGAGCGAAATAAACATAATGGAATTTAATTGGGAGCAGCGGTTATGAAGCCTGCATATCACAAGTAACAGTCAAAAGACTAAATTAAAAGCAGACAACATATCCTATAAGTGGTTAAACAATACCCAGAGCCTTTAATCGGCCGGAGTAGTGGAACCACAGAATCGAAAATTAAGTAAGAAAACAGAAAGAAATGAAAAAGTACCACCGATAATTAAATATAAGTATTGGGCTCAGCGATCTCCAAAGATCGAATGAATAACAGTACTGATTGCAAGCGCGGGGAGACGTTTTACTGCCGCCACACTGCACAAGTAACGCCACTATGCTATAAAAAAGAGTATGATAATGGACCTTTGGAAACGGCCGAAAACGACACATACGAAATATTGCAGTCTCGGTTTGATTGAGACTGTTCATGAGCGGTAGTGAAATATGCTAGCTACCGCTCACCTCCTCTAGCCCCGGGCTGAGCAGAACTCAATATTAATAAACTCAATGGTACACAATTTTAACCATTCTGAAGATGGCATGCATATGGCGGTGGACATGGAGTGTCTTTCTTCCCCATGGCGTACGGCGTATGGTCCCAGTATCTAATAAAATTAAATGCCCCGAAGAGCGAAATAAACATAATGGAATTTAGTTGGGAGCAGCGGTTATGAATCCTGCATATCACAAGTAACAGTCAAAAGACTAAATTAAAAAGCAGACAACTTATTCTATAAGTGGTTAAACAATACCAAGAGCCTTTAATCGGCCGGAGTAGTGGAACCACTGAATCGAAAATTAAGAAAACAAAAAGAAATGAAAAAGTACCACCGATAATTAAATATAAGTATCGGGCTCAGCGATCTCCAGAGATCTAAGTCCGATGCAACGTTTTAAATAAGATATCAGCACAAAAGAGTCCAGTATTGATCATATTGTACCATCTTATCTATAATTAATTATTATTTGCATTTTAGTAGCAGTGATTCACCCTGTATTTGGTTGCAAAACAACAAGTATTCTGATGAAAAGTTGGGGTCATCTAACACGCATTACTGTGCATAGGTTGTGTTTAGTATAATATATACATACTGATGACAAGATGGGGTTACCACACAGGTATTACTGTGCACAAGTTGTGTTAAGTATATATACATACTGATGCCAAGATGGGGTTAACACACACGTATTACTGTGCATAAATTGTGTTTAATATATATACATACTGATGACAAGATGGGGTTAACACACACGTATTACTGTGCATAAGTTGTGTTTAATATATATACATACTGATGACAAGATGGGGTTAACACACACGTATTACTGTGCATAAACTGTGTTGAAAATATATATACATACTGATGACAAGATGGGGTTAACACACACGTATTACCGTGCATAAGTTTGGTTTAGTATATACTACTGATGACAAATTGAGGTTAACACACACGTATTTCTCTGCAAAATTTGGGTTGACGGTCTCAATCAAACCGAGACTGCAGTATTTTGTATGTGTCGTGTTCGGCCGTTTCCGAAGGTCCGTTATCATACTCTTTAGTATATATACACATTACTAATGATAAGTTGTGGTTAACACACACGTATTACTGTGCATAAGTTGGGTTTAGTATATATACATTACTGATGACAATATGGGGTTAACACACACGTATTACTGTGCATACGGTAAGTTTAGTATATATACATTACTGATGACAAGTTGGGGTTAACACAAATATGTATTACTTGTGTTAGAAAACACGTGTTTCTGTTGATACAATGGATACGTTGGGAGGCAAATAAAGACGTATTACTTTTGATAAGCTGGGCCTAGCAAACGCGTATTTTGATGGTTAATTTGAGTTAATTTAATTTGGATGACAAAAGGTTAAGAGAGCGGGTTGGCGTGTTTTTGGTGTCGCATATTTGCTTCTTTTCTCCCAATGATTGTTGTTGTTAAATGCGTGTTTTCAGTAGATTGTGTTCTGTCTATGATGTATTTCCTGCTCGGCTTTTATACCTACCGTTAGCAAACACGTATTTCGAATGGTAAGATGGGATTTGCAAACGCGTATAATTGTTGATAAGTTAGATCTAGTAAACAACTATTACGGTTGGTAAGTTGTGGTTGGCAAACAAGTATTACTGTTGATGTATGTTTGTATAAATAAATGTATTACTTGTGAATTCATTCATGTGTTTTGATTTCTTAATTTTTCAACGATTTGCTAAACGCAGGTGTACATTTAGCAGAACGAGTTTGTATGTTTTCACAACAACCGTTGTAAGCACTTTGTTAAAATAAAGCAATTGTAATACTAAACTCTAAACACTATTAATTAATGTGGCATTGTCTTTGTATTCCTTTAGCTCGCTGTGTCGTTAGCTATTGTTGCAGCGCTGAGTGTTTATGGTAAGTTTAACTATTTCATTAATACAATTTTTATCTCTATTTATGTTGACCATTACAGAAATAACTAAACATACATAGAGTTTTTATTTGAACGTATGATAAACATACGAACTAGCTGCCAAACAAGACTGATACAACCCTCCCATGATTAGTGTTTACACCAAAACGTATTGCCTTTCACTGTGAACGTCATATTATATTATTGCTATTTTTTAATAAAAACCATCGACCATTTTGTGACAAGTAATAAAAGCAAGAAGAAGATTGAAATTGACAATCGTATGTGCTAATCTAAACGACAGTAGTCTGGAAAGCCGAAATAGAGTCTTCGTACAATTGATGTAAAGTAAGGTCCAAATGTTATGAGTTTACAGCAAGATTGCCGAAAAGACCACTTTAGTATAATATTGCATGAAACAAACAGGGACTGTACTCTGATAAGATCTAAACTGAATTTTTGATAAAACAGAGCTTTAAAATAGTCGCCAAGCCGTGTATGCAGTTTGTCTTTAATCTTGTCTTGTCGTACCCTTACATGTTTGTTCTCTTGTTGCTCTGGCTTCTGCAAAGTCAATGAGTACTTTGTGGCCTTCTAGGCTTTTTTTTTTTTATATTATATATACATGCTCGTTTATGTGTTTTATTACTTATATTGCATATTAACACTGCCTTGTTTGTTAGAGATTATAACCTGGTGGGGATATCTTTATTTACACTGTCCCGTTTATTGGAATGGCAATAGGGTGAGTGAGGTTTGGTGCACCATAGAACCTGGTTTAAACCCCAGCGGTCGTTTTTGCCATTGCAAGGCGGTAGCCCTATTGTCAACGCGTGTGTGTTTGTGATGTTTTATATTGCCTTTTATTCATCTTTATATATATATGTTATTTGTTTCTTTGTGTGTTTGAGGTTGACTGTCGTCCTATATATACATTTGGTATTATATACAGATACGGAGAGTGCGCTTGCTTGTACGCTGTGAAAGCTTAAATTATTTGATTCTGATCTCCACTAATACAGGCTTTAAAAGCTCTGAGTATTGTTTAATCGCTAGTAGGATATATTGTCTGTGTTTTTAATTTAGTCTTTTGACTGATACTTGTGATACTTAAGGCTTCACAATCTCTGCGACAACGAAATTCCTTTTTGTTTATTTCGCCCATGGTTTTCTCGTTTAGTTCAACGCATTTTGTTAGAGACTGGGATCACGCCGATGGCCATGGAATGGTATGAAAATGATCCATGTTCACCGTCATATGCATACCAGTTTTGGGATGGCTCACATTTTCATACTAATGTCATTTTAAATACTGCGTTCTGCTCAACTCGGGACTGGTGGTCGTGAGCAGTTACAAGCATTTTTCACTACGGCGTTCATGAACGGTATCAATCAATAAAAAAAGCATGTATCGGTTTCGGTTTTCCGAAAATCGCCTTTCATACTCCTTTCATACTCTTTATATCTTAATTTTATACTGTCTTAATTTATTTAACGATATTACAATAACTTGTTTACAATAAAGGTCCGTATTTGTTAAGTATAATTGTTTCCCTGGTTTAAATACCATGCATACTGTATCACTGCAGCAAGTATCACTGTCCCGTTTTAATGCGACGACAGTAGGGTAAGTGTGAGGGTTGGTGCACCCTAGAACCTGGTTAAAACCCTCAGCGGCCTTATTTTGCCACTGACCGTTCCAAGGCAGTAGCCTTTTTGTCAACCCTTTTGTGTTTGTGATGTCTTATATGGCCTTTTATTCATTTTGAAAGTTGTACTTTGTTTCTGTGTGTTTTTGTGACCATCTGTCGTCCTTGAATGCAACTTCCTGTTCGATTTATATATATATATTAACGTTTATCACGGGTACTGTCTTGTTTGTGGTTTTACTTTTGGAGACTGAAAGGAAGAAAATGATTAAGTAGGATTATATCAATACAGCCACGCAATCCGTTCACATACACGGCTTGAATAGAGCATGTAAAGGTGTGCGTGTCTGCGTGTGTGTGTGTGTGTTGTGTGTGTGTGTGTGTGTGTGTGTGTGTGTGTGTTTGTGTGTGGGCGGGATTGTTTGGTATAACTAATGAAACATTAATTACTGATCACTCTACAATCAGTAACTACGCTTCACGTTTCTCTTGTGTTACTCTCATGGGACTCTGTGAATGTACCTTCTAAAACCTTGAAAATGGAGGATGGTGTATGAACTTACGTTTCAAGTCGGTAACCCTGTCTTCACCACTCTTTGTCGGGTATTGTTATTTTCATTGTATTTAATTTGCTTTTTGTTTGTGGTGCAGTGCGGACCTAAGGGGTTATTACGTTTGGGTTCCGTGATTTATATAGTACAGTTTTCCTCATTTTACTAAAGTCGGTAAATTGTCAATTGTTGGAACGGATACGTTAGCATTTTATATAAATTTAAATAGGTCATATTTCTTCAGGAAATCGTATAATAAGGTCAACGCATTAAGATTTTTTTTTTTAGAAGGGAAGTTCTAGCAGCATTGCATCCATATATTAATTGTTAAATTAAAGAGAAGTGTATTTAAAAACGCGGTTCTCTGTTTATAAAATTTTCATTCAGTGTGGTAATATAAGTATAGCCATGCATATAAGTTGCATATAAATGCTGATAAACCTTATACATAAATAACATTCTGCTTAAGTCTGAGGTATTATTTGCGGAGAAGTGTAGTGGGTGAGAGGGTAGGATTTAACAATATAATAGTATTCGTTAGAAATGCGGTGAACACAGTGAACAAACTTAAAACAATGACTGACACTGTTTTACGTATATTTTGGATAAGAAACGTACTTGATTCAAATATTCACAAATTTAACATGCGTGTTATGGTTTGCTAACTATGGTACTAGTCCCATAGAAGGCAATATTTTTTAAAACCATATTATGTTAAATTGTCATACTGCAAAGAAAATTCTCAGGATTTCATTGGTCAATGCGCCGTAGACATGAGCCCATGCCCATGTCTACGTCTCGAGACGTAAACATAGGACGAATTCCCCGTAAGTACTCCATTACTCAAATACACAAAAACAAAATGGCGACGATAACGTTGCCGATTCGTTTTGGAAACCGCCGATTGTTTCCTTCCTATCGCGTTTCTGCGCTTTCCACTGTGTGTAAAAGTATGAAATAATCGTAATTGTATTTTTTTTGGCAATTTTACAGATAGTAAAACATTAACATAGTGACAAAATACGTTTAATTTATTAAAAAAATCCGCCAAATTTAACGACGTTAGAGCGATGACGTAATGAAAGTAAACAACGTCTATTAGAGGCACGTTACGGGGAAATTGGCGCTATAAAAATGAAATCGTGTTTTTGGCTGTTTTTTTCTTAAATAAATGGTTATAACTTTGAAGTATGACAAATTCGTTATTAGGATTCTTGACAGGGAACATGGGCTCACATTCCCAGCCTGGAAATATATATTCCACCTCGCCTAACGGCTCGGGTGAATATAATTTCCAGACAGGGGATGCGAGCCCATGTCCCCTGTCAAGAATCCTAATAGCTAATAATATTTCAAAAGTATTGTACGAAATTACTACGTAATACTTCTGATTGGTTCCTACGATTTTGCATGTGATAAAGTTATGATATATGCTCTTCTTTTAGTACCCGTGGAGGGTTTACACTACGTTGTCGCACTAATGGGACATCATCTGACCACAGAGACGGACATAACATATGAGTTGATATTGACCAACACCGATGTGATAAATATGACAATCACAGCCAAAGGTAAAACGATTGTGTTATACATACTGAGCAAAAAAAAGAAGTACCCATTGCTAATGTTGGTATTTCCTTAGGGCAGGTTTTGAATGAGTATACAACCTTAAAGAGAGTTCCAAAAACAATGTATGATGTTTGAAAACAAACTTAATTGGGAACTATCCCATTAACCATTTTTCAATTTGTCCAAGTAATAATCTGTTATGGATAATATCAAAACTTCAAAGGGAAGCAATTTGATAGTTTTGGAATACCAAAGCTGCTATCGTTAAAAGCTGTTATCTTTTATCGTTCCTTTTTACGGTCATAAACTTTAACAAAATATTGTCTTCATAGATTTGATGCTTTTATATCAAACTGCAATTCAAGCAAAAAAGGATAAACTCTATTTTTTACTAAACTTTTCAATTATTTTTTGTTTTGATTATTGGTGGAAGTCTATCTGAATGTTTCGTACATACAATATATTCTTTCCTGTTTTGAGAGGAAGAAAAGTGGGTACTTCTTATATTTGCTCAATACATAACAGCAAACATATGTTTTTTTCTATCATCCGTTCCACACAATTGTTCTTTTAACATTTACTATCACCGTATGGAGTGTTTTATTTTACTGCTTTTGCTATCGATGTAACCTAATATTAATTATATTCTAAAACTTATATTTTCATTCATTTTAACACAGATTGTATATTGTTCTTTTAATATGACAATACCATTCTAGACATGTGTTATTCCAAATATAACATTGTTTCAACAATGACGTACTGTAAGTATATTTTGTCTGTCAGAATGGCTGTAAGACAAATATGTTAATAATAGATTGGTTGTAAGACAAATATGTTAATAATAGATTGGTTGTAAGACAAATAAGTTAATAATAGATTGGTTGTAAGACAAATAAGTTAATAATAGATTGGTTGTAAGACAAATAAGTTAATAATAGATTGGTTGTAAGACAAATAAGTTAATAATAGATTGGTTGTAAGACAAATATGTTAATAAAAGATTGGTTGTAAGACAAATAAGTTAATAATAGATTGGTTGTAAGACAAATATGTTAATAATAGATTGGTTGTAAGACAAATAAGTTAATAATAGATTGGTTGTAAGACAAATAAGTTAATAATAGATTGGTTGTAAGACAAATATGTTAATAATAGATTGACTGTTAGACAAATATATTGATAACACTCTGAATAAAACATTCCTTGTATGACTTAATTCTCAATTGATGAGCAGAGAGTTCTTTTAAAAATAACAGCTGTTATGCATGAGGTCTAAAATGTATGTACAATTGATATTTGAATATAAAACAAGGAAAACAAGAAACAAGTTATTTGCAATACATTAAGATATTACTAATACTACTACCACCACCCCCACTACTACTACTACTACTATTACTACTATTACTACTACTACTACTACTACTACTATGTTTTCTCAATATACAAAACAAGACGTGTTTGTCATTATGTTTAACAAACATATGTTAATAACATAACCTTTGTATGTTTGAATGGTGTTTTACGTAATTTTAGCACACTTAGGTCATATATCATGGTCGACTATTTTGTGGAAGAGGCAGACCGCCCCATTTTTCCTGGGTAGAACCAGTACTGTATACCTCCCGCCATCCGTAAGAAGCGACACTTTCTCCATAACCTATATACACTCAAGAGATATGAAAACGCAACACGGGAATTTCCGCTATATATTGTATATACTGTACACTTAATTGCACATAATATTCCAAAGAAATCCCAAGATGTTTTTTAAAAAGAAAGTTGCAGTTAACTAGAGAAAGGACACAATTGTGATGTTGTAGACGTTTTAATCACACTACACTTTGTAACAAGATCTTCATAAATGTTGAAGTAGCTCTTTGAAAAATTGAGCTAATTCAGTACTGTATTTAACGTAAATAGTTTGCAAAATGTTGCATCCTATGTTTGCTCACATGATTGAGCCAAACGCGTACTCTGTGAATAATGAAACATTGAAGGAATACTATTTGCTGTATTATTTGTTGTTTTAGTATTTTTTCCAAAAGGAAAGGTCTTACGTAGCCATGTACCATTCGATTAAAAGCAGCATATTGTACATACAATATATAGCGGAAATTCCCGTGTTGCGTTTTCATATCACTTGAGTGTAGAAACGGATCATATGTACATGTATGTACCGCCTTCCGTTTTGTATAAATGAATATATATTGTATGTACATAATAGTACTGGCTTTGCGTTTTTTTAGGTTATGGACAAACCTTTGAATAAAATCATTATAATAACAAAACATATACTATATCATTTAGTTGTGATATTAACAGGATACGGGTTGATACACTCATGATAATTAATATGATTGCCAATGTCATTCCTGATATAAGACCAATCATTAATGAAAATGGAAAGGCACATAAGGCAATATTTTAATTTTTAAACTCGCGCGTCCTTTTTCTGAGTTCGATAATTAATAGTAATTACAAGAAAAGCATCAAACAAACTTATTTGAAAATTAGCATACTGACTGTTTATTATAATGCACCTATAATATATTTAAACATGTTCTAGAATAAAAACTCTAACTTGCATTTTATTATATGCAAGTCAAACTTATACTGAATTAACAGACACACTAGTTTTAGAAACCTGATAACATATTAAGATTTTCTTTGTCCATTTAAATGGATAAAATGCCATCTTGAAATATATGTATTATATCGATATATTAATACAGTATCTTTACAGTTTTAAAGTAGCTATCCCGCCAACAACAGCTAAATTTTACAAAATATGTATACCGTGTCTAAACCTAAAGACAACGAGGTATATAATTATATAACTTACATATTATGATAATCCAAACCCTATAGACACAATATAAACGGCTTTAAACAGCTAAACCCTAAAAGTCGAGCATTGAATTGAGTTAACTCATAATTCATTTTACGCATATTCAATCACGGGTAGTTTAAGAACCCGTTAATAAACCTATACTTTTAGTCGGTACATATTATACAATTATGGACTTTTCAGCTGTTATACATGATGTGATATGCACCAAAAAAATCATTATTGACCGAGGCGATAGCCGAGGTCAATAATGATTTTTTGGTGCATATCAACATCATGTATAACAGCTGAAAAGTCCATAACTGTTTTATTATATAACCCTCAATTTACAATTATATAAAACAGGTCAATATCAAAAAAACAATTATATAAAACAGGTCAATATCAAAAAAACAGGTCAATATCAAAAAAACAGGTCAATATCGCTAGATATTTTTTCTAAAAAATTACTTTTTAGCCAATGAAAACGCGTCTATTTATAGGTTATATAATAAACCTTGTTATATGGCCTGAACACCTGGATAGAGTTTTGATTAAATGGATTTTAGTGTAATTTTGTCGTCATTTGGCGAGTTAGTTTTCTTTAAACCTGCTTGCATATGATCGTGATGATTAAATAAAAGTTAATACAATTTGGAGTTTTCATTTTTTTTCCGTTATTCTACCTTAGGTTTAGATTTTGATCTCCCAACGTCTGTATAGTGTATGAATTATCATACATACATTTAATAATACACTTCTCTGATACTTTTCCCACCCCGACATTATACGCAACGTTCCACCCCGACATTGTACGCAACGTTCCACCCCGACAATATACGCAACGTTTCACCCCGACGTTATACGCAACATTCCACCCCGACATTATACGCAACGTTCCACCCCGACATTATACGCAACGTTCCACCCCGACATTGTACGCAACGTTCCACCCCGACATTATACGCAACGTTCCGTCCCGACATTATACGCAACGTTCCACCCCGACGCAACGTTCCACCCCGACATTATACGCAACGTTCCACCCCGACATTACACGCAACGTTCCACCCCGACATTACACGCAACGTTCCACCCCGACATTATACGCAACGTTCCACCCCGACATTATACGCAACGTTCCACCCCGACATTACACGCAACGTTCCACCCCGACATTACACGCAACGTTCCACCCCGACATTATACGTAACGTTCCACCCCGACATTACACGCAACGTTCCACCCCGACATCATACGCAACGTTCCACCCCGACATCATACGCAACGTTCCAGCCCGACATCATACGCAACGTTCCACCCCGACATTACACGCAACGTTCCACCCCGACAGTACACGCAACCTTCCACCCCGACATTACACGCAACGTTCTACCCCGACATTATACGCAACGTTCCACCCCGACATTATATGCAACGTTTCACCCGACATTATACGCAACGTTCCACCCCGAAATTGTACGCAACGTTCCACCCCGACATTATACGCAACGTTCCACCCCGACATTATACGCAACGTTCCAACCTCCCGCAAACTCAATTTAATTGATAAAATCCTGCTGCGCTATTCAAACTTAACGAAGTTTTGTTAATGTTAGACTTTAATTTGTTTACAGTAATAATAACAGAAAGATATTGCTTTTAGGATTACTCGTTTCCGTTCTCTCCTTATTTGTTAGACGAATTTCCTTTGGAGATTGTATTTGCGTGTGATATGTTCAAATGGAACGTCTTTTGTCATAAAACTAAACGACAGAAACGCTCGATATGTTTCTTTATTTAAAATTGTAAGCTTATAAATAATATATATATAATATGAAAAGAAATAGAATAGTTAATGTATGTCTCTCCTAAGGCGATGCAAATTGAAAAGAGAACGGTATTGTCCTTTATAGATACACATGTTCAATTCTTTCTAGTTCTCAGACGTTAAAATACTAAATCGTGTTCAATTTGGAAATGGTTAAATATTTTAAACAGACTATAGTGCAGTAGTAGTAGTAGTAGCAGCAGCAGTAGTAAAACGAATAGAAGTAATAGTAGTAGATGTAACAGTAGAAGTAGTAGTTGTAACATAGTAGTAGTAGTAGCGTTAGCAGCAGGAGAACCAGGAGCAGCAGCAGCAACAGCAGCAGCAGCAGTAGTAATAGTAGTAGTAACAGTTACTGTAGTAGTAGTAGTATTACTAATAGTAGTAGTAGTAATAGTAGTATTAGTTCTAGCAGTAGTAGTAGTACTAGTGGTAGTAGTTGTAGTTGTAGTATAGTAAAGTAGTAGTAGTAGTAGTAGTAGTAGTAGTAGCAGCAGTAGTATAATACTGCTGTATCGTTTTGTGTTCTATTGTAGGTGTTGGTGGCCACGAGTTGGACAGCATTCACCTTCCATGTGAAGGTACAAACTACAAACTGAATATCTATCCCGGTAAAGCTTTAATTCGTAATGAACTTGCCAACAAAAGTATAATTGTTTCATCAGACCCGGAGAACGCAACTTTCACTCTACGTGTACTCGTGACACGCCAAGATAAGAACTATGTTGAGGGCTTCTTGGGTATTCCAATGGAATACCTTGCGGGACCGGTTCCAACTTCAGGCTTTTACGAATACAGAGTCGTAACGTTTTGCGCTACTGGGGGATATTGCCAGTTTGCGATTGCCGCAGGGACTGTCGCTGCAGGTGTCTATATACAACTCCCTGGTAACCACGAAATTATACTCTGTATCGGAAAGAAGTACTTTCGCAGCGACCGCGATAAAGAAATCACGTTACAGCCGTACGAAGCTATTCAGTTCGAAGCAGCATACGATCTAACGGGAGCACACATCTACAGCAAACAACCAATAGTGGTCTTTGCTGGTTCACATAGCGTGATGCAGCCGTGCCTCATAGGCAATGGGGCAGCACACACCGTAGAGCAACTGGCACCGTCGTCACACTGGGGAATGAAATATGCCGTGAGGACTTTGGGAGAGTACTCATATGGTGACATTCTGAAAATTTCCTCCACCTGGAACAACACCAAAGTGATAATGAAAGGTTTCCCAACATTTGTGATTAAGGACACAAAGCACACAGTTACGAGACAACTAGGCCAAGACATGGTCAGCTTTATAAATGCCTCTCATCCAATACAGGTATCATGTTGCTTAATGTAATAGATATATCAGTCAAATTATGACTTTATTAATTAAATGCGTCCATTGTAAATTTTAAATTGTTCACTTCCGTAACAATATAAACAATTTATATGTATATGTATAAGTGTTTGTGTGCAGTGCATTTTAACATAGGTATAGGAACATTTGGACATCTAGCAGAGCATATTGTCGAGACGTTTCAGTTGAATAATGTTTGGCGGAGTTACGGGATTTCGAAGATTTTCGAATCTAAAGCGTGTCCTCTCAACTTCTACAATTTTCATCCGATTTTAATGAAACTTCATAAGTAATATCAACATGATATCTAGTAGGGCATATTATAGTGACGTTCCGGTTGAATGATTTTTGGTGGATTAACGGGACTTAAAGTGTTTTGGAATTTAAAGCTTGTCCGCTCAACTTCTCCGACATTGTTCATCCGATATTTACAAAACTTTATAGGACATATCAGTATGATGTCTAGTAGCGCATAGTGTCGAGATGTTCTGATTAAATGATGATTGACGGAGTTATTGGACTTAGAAGGTTGTCAAATAAAAATGTTGTCCGCTCAACTCCTCCTACCTTTTTCTTCCGATTGTTTTCCACATGTTTACCTTTACTCGGAGAGCCTCCATCGGTTCTACCAATTTCTTGTCATTACCAGACCATGGTCAGCGTTACCCTAGGTCGAAATAAACTGAATTGAATTTAGTTGGGAGCAGAGGTTAAAAGCATGCGTACCACAAGTTACAGTCTAAAGACTGACTTGAAAAGCAAACAACATACAATGTATCCTATGTGATTAAAGCAATACCTAGAGCCTGCTTTAAAGGCTAGCGTTGTGGAAACACCTGTTTGAAATTAAATTCAAACGAAGTATTTGAACATGTACCACCAATATTTGTATATAAATATAGTGCTCATTAATCACCATAGTAACGGTTTCGATTGCAAAAACTGTTTTTCTTCTTGAAATTAGAAAACTAAATAGTTTCACTCGTCTTACGCTTTGAATCCCTTTTCCAATATTAGCAAACCATATTCTTTGTATGACCTTTAAGGTTATATAATCTAATGAAATTAGAAGTTGCGAATCAGTCATAAACTGGCAACTCTCTGAATATTTCATTTCAAGATGCTGAATATTTGTCTTTGTGTCAATCTTGTTGTGCCATTGTCGGGACATGGTTAAACAGTTTTGGGAAAGAGGGGCAGTTGCAAAGAAAATCGGAGATATGCAGAAATATATATACTGTTTGTATATTCGAACATATACAGGCATAATTATTGTAAATGAAATATACGTATTTGCAAAAAGAGTATAGATCAATTTACAATACATAAAAACAGATAAAAAGTTAAGCTTATTTAAATTTGTAATGGTAATTATTTGGTGCATACAAATAATATAACCCCATATATGTTCCGTTTGATGATGTAACATCCCGTATATATAAGTGTACAGTGCATACATGTTTATTAATGGCATTATTACACATTGGTGTATCACTGAGAGCTTCATTATAACAATAAGCAATGACCTCAAAGTGTTGCCCTACTTATTCCTTATTGCTAATACACCATTTTACTAAGATATAGTTGTTCATGGTGCGTTATCAGTTGAAAATTGATAATTCCATTGTAGAAGAATGGTGGCTAAGTAATGGTGTTTGTATGTATTAGGTGGTCCAGATTACTGGGCTGTCAGATGGATGTACAGAACATGTCGGCATACTGCGGATTGGTATGACAACCGTTCCCGCAATAGAACATTTCCAAACGAACTTCGGAATATCGTGTGACGAAGATGCAGACGGCGAGTTCCATATAGTATCAGGTGAGTTGAAGTATGACAAAAACATGTATAACTTAATACATAGAGTTCAGTTAACACGAGTTGTACAATAAGGGATTTCGTTTTGATTGGAAGTAGGTCTGCATAAACAAACGAGTGCGCCAGGACGTAAGCAATAACACTTCTCCTCGATTTATCAATCCAGTAGCAGGATGACTTTAAACACGCACGCACGGACGCACTCACAGACACACATATATATATGCATATAAATATAAACGGTAGTACATGTTGGTAGTTTTTAAATTGGCCTCGTCATTGAACCATGTGTTAAAATATATTGTTGGTGCAATAAAATCATTAATGCATGATGCTATTAAACAAGTCGAACAGGAAATGTAGCCTTCACATAAAACAGTCATCGAAACACATGCATACTAAAATAACAATAATTTCAAGGAAAATAGAAGCAGAGTATGCGACACCACAAACATAAAAGGGTTGACAATAGGGGTACCGCATTTGAACGGCCAGGGCAAAACAGCCGCTAGGTGTTTAAACCAGGTTAAGTAGAACCCAAAAAGAAGTATGAAAGGAGAAATTTGGAAATCGTCGAACACGTTAAATACAAAACATATTGCAGTTTCGGTTTGATTGAGACTGATCATGAACGGTAGTGAAAAGTGCCTGTTACCGCCTTTCAGCCCCAGTTGAGCAGAACTCAATATTAATCATATCAACAGTACATAAATGTAAGCCACCACGTAGATGGTATGCATATGGCGGTGAACATCGAACCTTCAACGTAGTATGTTCACAAAATTCCATGGCCAGCGGCGTATGGTCCCAGTTTCTAACAAAACGTTTTGCCCTAACCGAGAAAACAATGATGGAAATAAACTAAATGGAATTTAGTTGGAGCAGAGGTTACTTCAAGTTTACATTACACTTTTGCTTAATTACACATGTTAGACTCTTTCTATATGAGACTCTTAACCTAAAGCAATACTGTGCACACCACAAATACATAGTTGTAGATATTACTTAGACATGATATTTTACTTCAACATTACTTGGTCCGAGTATTAACTTTCATACCCCATCCAACCCTTTCTCCAAGAAGGGAAAACCGGGTTGGCTGGAGTATGAAATAAAACCTAAATTTCTGCTTCAAAAGTTTGCATATTGTAAAATTAAAACATTTAATAGGTAATTTTAAATAGGTTATCGTATTTTTTCAGTAAAAATCGTTTTTAAATATGTTGTATTGTCGAAATATTCGTTATAAAATACTGCATATATAAGCTTTCCAATCACCTAATGAATTTGAGGCGGGACCACGTAATGGTAAATGAATGGCTCATAACAATTATTGAACGTTTGAAGATTGTATATAGGTTACATTGGGCTAATATTTCGAGTGATAGCAAGTTTACCAAGTACTTTATTTCTCTCAAAAATTTAACAGAAAAAAGGTCCGACGCGGTTGTAGATGGAACAAAACAAGCTATACGTGATTTCAACAAAATAGAATACACAGCATACAACAGTGATTTTACCGAGATAGAATACACGTACTATACAACTGCAATATTTACGAAAAAGAACGACTCAAGGACTCCGGTTGGACACAGTGGTGATTTCAGCGGAATAGTCAAATGCAACACCACGGCTGTTATGCCTCTGGGTTTATATCATGCTGAAATACAGGTAGTATGCACAGCCGTTAATCTATATTTCACGCTGAAATACAGACAGTATGTACCCCCGTTAATACATATATATATGATGCTGAAAAACAGGTAGTATGTACACCCGTTAATCTTGGTTTATATCATGCTGAAATACAGGTAGTATGTTACCGCATTAGTATATACATATACATATATCATGTATATCATGCTGAAATACATATATTATGTACACTAGTTAATCTTGGTTTATATCTGGCTGAAATACAGGTAGTATGTAACCGCATTATTATATATATATATATATATCATGCTGAAATACAGGTAGTATGTGAATCGCATTATTATATATATATATATATCATGCTGAAATACAGGTAGATATACATATACCATGCTGAAATACAGGTAGTATGTACCCGCATTATTATACATATATCATGCTGAAATACATGTATTATGTACACTAGTTAATCTTGGTTTATATTATGCTGAAATACAGGTAGTATGTAACCGCATTATTGTATATATATATTATGCTGAAATACAGGTAGTATGTAACCGTATCATTGTATATATATATCATGCTGAAATACAGGTAGAATGTAACCGCATTATTATATATATATATCATGCTGAAATACAGGTAGTATGTACACCAGTTAATCTTGGTTTATATCATGCTGAAATACAGGTAGTATGTAACCGCATTATTATATATATATCATACTGAGATACAAGTTAATCTTGGTTTATATCATGCTGAAATACAGGTAGTATGTACACCCGTTAATCTTGGTTTATATCATGCTGAAATACAGGTAGTATGTTACCGCATTAGTATATACATATATAATGCTGAAATACGTGTATTATGTACACTAGTTAATCTTGGTTTATATTATGCTGAAATACAGGTAGTATGTAACCGCATTATTGTATATATATCATGCTGAAATACAGGTAGGTTGTAACCGTATCATTGTATATATATATCATGCTGAAATACAGGTAGAATGTAACCGCATTATTATATATATATATCATGCTGAAATACAGGTAGTATGTACACCAGTTAATCTTGGTTTATATCATGCTGAAATACAGGTAGGGGGTTCTATGGATGGGTCTGAATTAAAATTATCAAATAATGATATTTTCTATTCTCAATTACCATTGCATGATGAATGAGCGGAGTATGAGTTCAGTTCATTCTGTGCAGAAATATCTGCTATCCTAAGTTACACACCAGAGTTATCTTAATAATTTTACGGCCGAATTAAACATTTATGGTGAATTCAAACGTTAAATCGGAACAACACGGTGGGTATGACATAATTTATGTTACCGAGATGCATTATTAAACGCTTCAACAAAGTCTCTCTGGCTACCAGGTGTCAAACTCAGCATTTTTTTCATACCTATATAAATGATATATAGAACGTGCTTTATGTAATTCATTGTTATTTTTTAGCTATACTAGCCAAGGGCCTGCAAAGCTTATTGGATGGTGTGTTGTCCGTAGTCAGAAGTCCGTCGTCCGTTTCCCGTCTGTTAACTTTTGCCACATTAAGACGATTGTGCATTCTTTTTCCAAACTTTACCAGATCGTTAATATTAATGAAAGTTCGGAAAAGTTCGAAAATCATCTAGTTCGGACCAGCACCAGCGGAGTTATGGCCCTTGAATTAGTTAAACATGTTATATTTTGCCTCGTTAAGACGATAGGGTCTTCGTTTGATCATCCGATCTTTACCAAACGTTAACATATTGTTAATATCAATGAAAGCTCGGACAAGTTCGAAAACCAGCCAGATCTAATCAGTAACAGCGGAGTTGTTGCCCTTGATTTATTTAAAAATGCTATATTTTGCCTCGTTAAGACGATAGGGCCTTCAATTGTCATCCAATCTTTACCAAACTTTTCCAGATTGTTTTTGTGAATGAAGCTCAGAAAAGTTCGAAAACCAGAGAACCAGCCATACCGGACTAGTAAAAGCGGAGTTATGGCCCCAGATTTAGTTAAACATGCTATATTATTTTGCCTCGTTAAGACAATAGGACCTTCGTTTTTCATCCGAATTAAATGTTTTATTTATTTATTTTTCATTTTTTTCATTTTTTTAATATATTTTTTTTCCGTTAACGCCGTGTTGGATGTGCTATGATTTCTAGTTGTGCATATTGCGTTTTTCCCGGTTCGTTTATTTTTGATTGAGTTACGGCCCCTTACTTTACATTGCTTGTCGGCGCTACTCCTCCTAAACGCCTTGTTGGATTTCAACGAAACTTGACAGGAAGCATCGTTAAGATGTCTAGTTGTGCATATCGCCCGTTTGTTCCAGTTTGCTGATTTTTGATGGAGTTATGGCCCTTTGACATTATACTTTAAATTTCTCGAGCGCTCTACTACTCCTAAACGGCTTGTTGGATTTCTTAGAAATTTGGCAGGAAGCTACAGTATGATGTCTAGTGTGCAAAGCGCGGTATATCAATGAGCCGTTTTAGCCAGTAGCAGGCCCTCTTGGGCCTCTTGTTTAAATTGCCATCCGTTCACTCTATTGTGAAAGTTCGTGTTTTGTTTGTAACTATCGTTTTCGTGGTATTTATGATAAGGTCAATACAGAGACTTTCGAGAGTGATACATCAATGTAATTATCCAAATGTCTTCCTTTACAACCCGGTTCTAATTTCAGAAACATTATTTACTTCCGCGTTGCATCGTAGGTATGTTTTTATAAAAACTACGTCAGGAGTATTTGTAACGAAGGCTCCTCATATAATTGTACAAACATAATGGGAATATAGATTTACCCTTTACAATGTGTTTGTTTTTATTTCATGAATCCTTTAACAAATTAACAAATTAACGATACCCATAGGCCGACATGGGTTGCTATGAATGATTTATTCAGCAGCGTGCTTGATGTAGATAAGAAATAGTTTTGTCATGTATACGATATATGTACCTTCCAGTTGCTATGAAAGCTAAATGTTTCACATGAATTTTGATAAATCAACTTTGTAAAAATATTTCTAAATACCCGGAAAACAGGGCTCATCCATCATAAATATTGCTTTACCGTGACCAGGATCGGCATTCTAATTTTGTTTTAACTAAAACAAAGATTGGTTGTGATCGAAAGTGAGAAGGAAGTAGTCAAATCGTATGTTCGTATATATGTCTCACTACACAGTGCATTTTTACTATGTTGGCCTATATGAATAAAGTTTGCAGTGCCATTCCGAACAGGAAGTTTCCAAGCTAAAAGTTACTTTTTTATGTAACCAAGTCATTTGCCCACACAAAACTGTACACAATCTGGTCTTTAACTCCAGTTTGGACCAGAATTCCTATTCTTCTTCAACACCCATAAACTGACATATTTTGGCGGCAGTGTCATCTAATAGCTGCACATCCAATTTCAAACTCTGTTCATCTCACCTGCAGCAACAATAAACATATATGTCAGCAATTATTACAAATATTTAAAACCAACGAACACTACTTTTTAAGGCGTAAACATTATCCTATCGTGAGTTTCAATGGAGCTAACTGTGTAATTAGACCTATAGCGACTAAGAATAAGCGTTCGGTACTTTTGAAATATTGCATTCTTCCCATACACGGCACTTTAAATATTTACTAAATTGTGTTACAGGATGCATTCGTTTCAACACAGTCTGGAGGACTTTGTAGGGGTAAGTTAGATATTGTATAAATAACATATTTGTTTCCTTATTTGGAGTTCACTCTCTACGTGATATATACCTTTGTCCTCTGAACTACAATTTGTATACTTAGGTCACAGCAAAGTCCTTCTGCAATTTCATGTTTCGTTTATTTCGTTTCGTTCCCCTGGAAAGTGTATTAAAACGTTTTTCGTTCTTTTCTAATTCGGGTCCTTCTAGTTAAACATTTCTTTTTTGTCCAAGCATTTATACAGGTTTTGTTTTCATACGCCAAACTCAGAGAGTTTTCCGTATTTTTTACTTACTGATAACATCAAATCAATATACTAGTACATGTTCATGATCTAAAGTTATATGCGCATCTACATTATTATTGCACGTCATTCTGCAATAGCAAACAACGAGCTCCTCCAAATAGAGAAATCTACAAATATATAAATACATGTACCATAAATCGTTGCATTATAGGCACATCGGACCGAAATACTGCCAACACAAGAAACTAAGGTTGAATTAACCATAGATGCTGGCTCTTACTTTGGCACATATGTTCGCATTAAATGTACCTGTTGGCAAGGCCTATAACATTTTTTAAAATTCAAATTTACATTATTTAAAGTTTGAACTCTATTGTAGGACGTCCTGCTGGTTACAAGACAGAGGGACTATAAATCTTAGAACCACACACACACACACACACACACACACACACAGACACTATAGGTGATGCACCTTATGTTACCTCTTATGACTCAATAACACAGTGTGTTCTCCTTTTCTCTCTTGTGTGCGATTGTTTTTCATAGGTATACCCTTATCAAAAATAATTGACATCAACACCAGTCTGTAAATCGACTATAAATCAGTAGTGTTATTACTTTATTGGTCCTTTGCGATCATCAAGCCACAAAGATACGATTCGATGCTTAAATAAAGCAGTGCTTTTTCTTACTTACAATTAATAAAAGTCGAGCAGAACATGTAGCGTTGATCCACCGCCATATACATGCCCATATGCATGAATATCTTGTTTCAACAAATAAAAACTGCACTTATTGTATTACGCATGATAACAGAAAGTCAGACAGCCACCACGACCTATACCCCCGGTTTATCTACCCAGCTGGCTCCCCACATGGTCAATCTTACCAGCACAGACGATATCCTCAAGCTACGAGTTCTGAACTGTGGACAAGCTGCTGTCCAGTTTTACGAGAAGGATGACGATACTAAATACTCGATAGTTATTAATCTTAGCCGAGAAAAGATATCAGTTACGCAATGCTATCCGACATGTAACGTTTCCAGCAGTTATGATCACACGTGAGTATGAAAGTATAATACGCTGCTATAAAAAAATCATTTTGACTGTTAATTCCGAGTTTCCTTAGGTACTTTTGATTAATCAAAATAATTGGATGTTTGTTCCATATTCCAAAAACAGAATCTCATAAATGGGTTGCACATGTATTTAGTGAAAAAAATCGATAATGGTTTTTGAACACTATGGCCAGTTGTTGAATGCTGGACTAAGGGCTCGAATAAGAAGAAATGTTTGCGTATTTTGCCCGATAACTGAATTAAGAAATAGTCCATGTGTCCATCTCGGGGTGTAAAATAACTACCGGAATACGTTAAGATCATTCTCTTGTTAAATATCAAGCGGGCCTGTGTCTTATATTTTTAACAAAAGTGTAACTTTAGAAACAGAATAACGATTTAAAATTATTTAAACGATACAAGAAATATAGATTCAGTCCCAAACACTCTCTGAAAAATAGTTGCAAACAGTGCAATTCGTAATGAGACAATTCAATAGAGTTTGCATAGCTTAATAAAGAGAAAGCATTGCTGTACAACTGAAACATAAACTTGACAAACTAGAATTAAAATTATCTTCTACCATAAATAACCGTTTAAGAAAATCCATCAAAGGAGAGTTTGAACGAATTTACAAAATGTATGAATATATATGGGAGGAGTAAACATACAAAATCGATAGAAAAAATGACAATGCAAGAAAATGAAATTGGTAGTCTAGAAATGACAGATTTGGACTAGTTGACCATTTTTATTAAAGCATAGTAGTTCAAAAGAAAGGTAGATCCGGAAAATCACGGCGATTGGTAGGACATATACTATTTGATTTCCTGAACTATTGAAACAGGGCGTGAACGGTAGCACGCATCTTTCTTTACCAGTCTCAAACCGAGACTGCAATATTTGCTTTGTATTTATCATGTTCAGCGATTTTCAAATTTCTCTTTTATATTTATATACACCAACTAGATGTAAAAAGGACAAAAATGATGAAGACAGAACAAATAATGAAAGCGAAATCAACTGATTGCAAAAGCTACAGATAAGAAAAAATATAAACTGGATACGGAAACATATATCACCTTTCAAAAGAGCAATCAATACAAAAAGGAGAGAAACTTTTAATATATAATGAGAATTATACCCACAACTATATTTCTCAAAACAAAAAAATAAATAAAATAACACATGTCTCCGTGCTTTCGCAATATGCACGTTGAAACAACTGAACATCTTTTCTTTCTTGGGAATGTCGATATATTATAGCTTTGTAAACTGAATTATATATTTTTTAAACTGAAAACTCGTTCATCTTGAACTGACTTTCCAAACCAGATAAACCTTATTCAGGCATTCTAAACTGTGTTTTAATAATTGCGAATTAAAAACATTTTTAAGAATCAGTATGCAAAAAGAGATTTCTAGTTACACATCTTTCATCTCGTATATAACTAACATTTAACATAAAGAGAGTATTAGAGCAAGCTCTTTGACGAAAGGGAACACATTTGATAAGCAGTGGGATAATAACGCCTAAATAGAGAAACTTGAACAGACACTACTGGGTACTAAATTCTTCTCCTTTTCCTGTTTTTGTGTAAAACTCTTCCTCACATATCGAATATCGACACCGAATATACGTTTAAATTCACAAATAAGAAAGACGGTGTTTATAACCTATATAAACTGTTGAGCAACAATGCATTACAAAAGTACTATTTAAAACATTTATTAGCGTTCCGATTCAAATGACGAAGAGCAAACACTCGTATTCCGCATAATAAACGTACATAAACACTAGTTTGGAACAGCAACACTACACGATAATTTTGGATTGCGTCCGCGAAATACACCATCCTTCTGACAAACTATCGTAGTCGCCAGGTTTTGTGTATTGAGTTTGTAGTGACGTGCGTGTAGGTTTTAGTGAGCGTGATTGCAATCATAAACATTCAAGGAAAATTATCATCATTCTTCGAACGTTTCAAGTGCTGGAAGCTACTTGACAATATTGTATAACTTATATCCGCAACCGTTCCGGATTGGATCTAAAAAATATAAAAAGATCGGACAGGGAAAGTAGCATTCAAGGCCAAGGAGGACAGTAAACCACAAAACACAGAAACAAACACGCAAACAGACAAACAAGAAGGAAAAAGCTATAATAAATTCAAACGACATCACAAACACAAAAGGGTTGACAATAGGGCTACCGCCTTGGAACGGTCAGTGGCAAAGTAGGCCACTGGGGGTTTAAACCGGTTCTAGGGTGCACCAAACCTCACACTTACCCTACTGTCATCCCATTAAAACAGGACAGTGTAAATAAAGAAACCCCCGCCATGATCTAATCTCTAACCAACAAGGCAGCATCAATAGGCAATATAAGTAAAACACAAATATGCTCGTGTAAATATAATACAAAAAAACAATAGCCTAGAAAGCCACAATGAAGGTACTCACTGACTTTGCAGAAGCCAGAGCAGTAAGAGAATAAACCATTAAGGGCACGACAAGAAAGATCATGGACAAACATCAAACGCCACCGTCCCACCGGGCTTTAGGTAGGCGATATCATAGGGTCCACAGCCTGTCCGGTCATCGTACAATTAAAGAGGAAAGCATAGTGGCGAACTGTAAAAGGGTCCACCACCAAGCATGCAGTACGTTGCAAAATGATAGGGTCATAACCTCTTTTGATAAACTTTTTAAAAATATAACAAAGATAGTATGAAAGTGATCATGACCTAGAATCTTACGAAGTTTATAAATTACATCACCATAGAAGTCAGGTTGTGATAGTCCTTGTCGCAGAAAAGTCCTTAAATTACTTTTATATTTGGAAAGAAGATCAGGGTTACGATAATACAATTTTGCAAAGGTTTTACGAAGTCTATGGTAACGGTAACCCTGATTGAGTAACTTTTTAGTTATAAATAGATTACGAAAATTTAAAGTCCTCAATTCGAGTACAAGCTCTAGAAAAACGAATAAGTTGAGACACATATACCCCATAAGAAGTTGCTCGGGGAACATCCCCATCCAAGTGGGGATAATTAACAATGTCAAAATTAAAATCATCTCTCTTGTCATAGACTTTGCTAATTATTTTACTATTTTCATTCGAGAGATCTAAATCAAGAAAAGTGGCGTTATTATCAGATATATTAGCTTTGTTAAGCTGAAGTTCTCGAACATATCGGTCACATGGAAAACATGCCAACAACATGAAACATGAAGAAAAAAGAAAGAGTCACCCTCATGTTTAACAAATTACTTCTATGAGCTAGATGACCGCTTAAAACTGTTTGACAATTTAGGCGTATACTTTTGTTTTAGTTTGTTTGCGAGATATAAATACATACATATTATCGTGATAATTGTTATGTGTTATAACATAGTAAGTAAATGATACTCTCCCATAAACATGTATTTATGCTTTTGAACAGACTATGGTAAACAATAAAATAATGTCGAGCAGCTTGCAGCACTTGAAGAATTCGAATGATGATAATGTTACATGAAGATTTAAGTAAACACAAATATATTCACAGATATAACCATGAAGATACCGATTTAGACTGCAAAACAGACATGAGTTTTTATTGGTTTCGACAATTCAGTACAAACGGAGAAACAAAACTCTGCCTAGGCGTAGGTCCGTTTCCCGACAAAACTGAAGAGTGCACAGAAAGCACAACATTAACTACAATACCAAACCGGCTTGTGCGAGTATCGATGATGGGACTTTTTTCCACGGCGTCCTTTAACTACGGTAATTGCTATATACACTGTACAGCCTTATTCAAAATACACCAGAGACATTTCCTACTGTTTTCTTTTCCTATAAATATAGATCATTTTTAGCTCACCTGAGCCGAAGGCTCAAAGTAAGCTATTCGAGGATTTAACGCGAAACTATTGTAAGACACTTCTAGAAAATTTCACAGGAGAAGCAAAAAACATCTTATTTTCATCATAAATTCATTTAAGAACTTTATTCCCTGACATGTAAGAAAGAAATGGTATCCATTGATGATTTGAGAAGAAAATAAATAATTGATGTAATTCTCTACGAGATATTGAATATTGACTTACAATAGTTTCGCGCTAAATATTTGAAGATGTAGATGAAATTTTTCAGGGCGAAACTATTGTAACTGACATTTGTTAGCAGTTATTGATACATCTTTTCAGATTTAAGGCTCATTTTGGACAAACCTAAGAATGGAATGCAACCGGAATCCCTTAAGTTCTTGTTATCTTTATTTTAAGTTTAGTTTCACAGTTGAAGCATACAGCAGTTATCATTATCTTCCTTTTATATAGTTATTATTAAATATTTTCCCTCTTCATTAAGTTAAATGAGAACTAATTGGACTGTATAAAAAATTTATGCGAAACTACTGTAAGTCAATATTATTTTAAATAACTGATTTATAAACAAACGATACATCGAAATATGCCCTAGACAATACTTGTTATAGACAATACTTGTTATAAAGATCATTTAATATAGTAAAGTCACACAATTAAGACAAGATGAAGATAAGAACACGTGTATGAAGTGCAATATCTTATAATTTCTTTATAAAGCTAAACAGTGTTTGTAAAAATTACTTATGCCAAGTGGCTATTTTAACAAACACGTTTTTTGTGGCGATTAGCTTATTTTAGGGACAATGGATTTTACTGAATAGGTGAACCTCTAGCTTTTTGTACCTGCACTGTGTCTCCTCTTTTGGTTTGGGAGATGGAGGGGTGTGTTGTTTGTAGAGGAGTGAGGTAGAGATGTTGGAAGTAAAAACTTTAAGAATTGGACGACATGAGCCTTCCATAATTATTAAACTTGACTGAATAATCCCATATAAAATAGTGTCTTAGTTGCAACTGCACACTCTGCATATATTATAATTGTGTTAGTTTAATTTGCAACATGACTTTAACCTGTCCTGGATGGAAACATTCATTTGAAGAGGCACACGGCAATCTTGATGTAGTTAAAAATCATGGCGTCGTGTTAGTTTTTCCAAATATCTTGCATGTTTTAAACAATTCTTTATAATTATTTCAATAATTCAAAGCAATTTGTTTTACATATTATTAATTGTTGATTATATTACACCAACACTATATTTAAAACCAAAACCTATGACAGAAGAAAGATGTTGAATTTGAAATTATATTTCCTTTAATATAATTATATGCAAGCAGGTTTAAAGTTACACTTATACTGGATTCATAATTCAAACTTTGATGAATACTTCAAGAGTTCTATGGATTCCTTTAATGCAAAGCAGTTGGTAAAATGTGTACCATTCTACACACCTACCCACTTATGAAATCTTGGGCAGAGAAACCGCAAACTATTTATTAAGGATGGCCTAAAGAGTTTATAGCAGCCCTGACCTTTGATATTATAAGTATTACTTACTGCTTTATATAATAGATGAAACTATTCTGGCGAAAAAGATTATAAATTTGTTTTTCATAATTATGGTGTTCTAAGTCATTTTCGGCTCCTCTTTTAATATTTTAGGCTATTTTCTATTGACCATGAATCACCTGAACGTGGATACTAAGAACAATCAACATTCGCAAAGCAATGGGAAAACTTGATCACCTTATTAATACTAGTAAATAATTTATAAGGTAATTATGAAATAGTTAATTACTAATAATTTAAAAATCCCTTAACACATGAGGGTAAGTAATACAACAGTGTTGTTGTTCATTGAACTTAGAGAAACAACTACAATTTCTTCTCAGTTACCACAAATTCAAACTCAACAATCGTTGTTTGAGAGAGTGATGCGTAAAACTTGCTTAATATTTTAACATTATTTGCTTTGAAGTATAAACCATTTGTCTTGTTTACAGATAGAAATACTTAAACTGAGTCGCGAAAAATGTCAAAACATCATTAATTTTACCTAATTAGACCCCGGAAAATAGATATTTACTCCTGGAATTCACAAATAAATGAAAATCTGTAAACAAACAGCACTAAAAGTTTAAACTATTAATCTGTTTCATGACTTTTGTACATCCTATTAATACTTTACACAAAAAAATATACGTGCACATGATGTTTCGGCAATGTTTAAAAAAATTGCACAATATATATTTTTACCAGATAAACAACACAAAATACAACAGTTCATTAACTTCATATCAGTTTGCAAAGCTTGGAAAAAAGAGGCTTGGCAATAATTATTAATTCTTCTGTGGAACCACTGATATCCCTAATTCTGTGATCCCAAGTGGAGGCTAAAATGAAGAAAAACCAAACTTACATACCTTTATTACCGCGTTTTTAATACAAATAACCTTTAATGTCCTAAGAATGGTATGAAATAAAACTCCTTAAAGTTCTTCAATCTTTAATTTAACTTATATTTCACATAAGAAACATAGAGCAGTTATTATTACCTTCATTTGGAATGATTATTATGTAAATATTTTAAAATTTAATTAAAATCAAATTTGACTTACAATAGTTTTGCGCCAAATTATTTTTGAAAGCAAAACTAATGTTAATTATTATAATCTTAAATAAATTTGCAAAAAATAACATGATTTTGTTGGCTATAAACAATCCCTTATATGAAGATTTAATCAAAAACAAATGCAAAACTATTTTAAATGAGTTAAAGCTGAGTTACAATAGTTTCGCATTAAAAAAAAAAGCTGTATGAGGTACAATAATATGACACATTTTATTTTTCTCGACCAAATTTTAGAATCTAGTTTTTATATTTTGTGACATTATAAAGGGTCAGTATCTGATAAGGAGTTACAATAGTTTCGAGTTAAGCCCTCGTATTTTGACCGTCTTTTGTCCGTCGTCCGTCCGCCTTCGTCGTTCGTTAGCTCTTGCTTAAACAACTTCTCCTTAGACAATGTTGACCAAGTTTCACATGGATAATACAATGATCGCCAACTCCTAGACAACAAACTTTGTACACACGAAGTTCCTATGGTCAAAAGCGGCTGTTTCCCGGGGTTCCAAAATTTGTATAAGGAGATTTTACATGTTTTACATAGACTTGTGAATGTAACACATCAACATTTTACTAAGCTCCAGCAGATCTTGTCATCACTGGTAATTTTGATATTGTTGATAAACGTATTCGGCATCTGTTTTCTAAAGATCCTAAGTAAAGATTACCCTAACTATCGATTTTAATGTCTGTCGTGCTCAGATCGCCCAATCCAATGAGGATTTTAGTATAAAATGGCGTCGTAGAGAACATGCGGATCCAAACTCTCTTTCTACTTGGAAAAAGTCAATTTTTAAAATTATAGAAACACGTATTAACTTTTATAATGCTAACCCCTCTTTACTTCCTCCGAGACCGTTTTGTAATTTAAAATCGGGAATTCATTAATTTCATAATAAATTTGTTTTAGTTCCTGCTGATAAAGCAGCTTATAATATAATTACTGTTTGACGCCTACATTAAGTCAATGTTTTATCTCTGGAACTCGGTAGCACTAATTCGTATACTCCAGTTCAATCTACTGAGGATGATGTTGTTTCCACATATATCACTCAGTGCACTACTTTCACGGCTAGGGTAGACGAAAAGCAGAACAAACTGCCAACTATGTACTGGATTACATAAAAATCCGTATAAGGCCCGCTTTATTCTAGTGCCTGCAACACAACAAATATCTCC
The DNA here is from genome assembly GCA_037043455.1 of Cyrtodaria siliqua. Lineage (NCBI taxonomy): Eukaryota > Metazoa > Mollusca > Bivalvia > Adapedonta > Hiatellidae > Cyrtodaria > Cyrtodaria siliqua. The sequence continues at coordinate 192,413 of JAWPHD010000314.1, read as the reverse complement.
AAACTTTAAACATCTTGTCTTATTGCCGTTAAAGATCACGTTAAACAATATTGTGCTTATACGTATGAAAACTCTGGGATTAATTTATTCTGGTCTATTAAATATTCAGGAGACGTACTTCATAACATTTGCAATAAACGTCAAGTTTCATCTATACGCACTTATGACTTCTCTACACTATATAAAACCTTACCACATCACCTTATCAAAGACAAGCTTATTGCTTAAGAGCAACTCCCGCTAGAGAAAAAACTACATTTTTGGACTGTAATAATATTAAAGCGTTTTTTTATTAACGTTAGTTTAGACATTTTTCATTATGTGGACTTGCCAAGAACTTTGTGAAGCACTAATCTTCCTCAGTACTTATTCCTATTAGATAATATTTTCGTCTGGTATGGAACTACCATTTATAGACTTTATTGTTGGCATCACTATGTGTACGAACTTTGCACACTTGTTGCAGATTTGCTTTTGTATTGCTATGACAGAGATTTCATGTTGAGTCTTTCACCAGATACCCAGGCAGATGTTATTGAAGCCTTTAATGACACCTCTCGGTATCTGGATGACATATTGAAAATTGTCAAACCTTTCTTTTCTACAATGTTTAATAATATAAACCCTAAAGAACTTCAACTTAACAAAGCTAATATTTCTGATACTAACGCTTCTTTTCTCAATTGACATCTCTCCATTTAAAATGGTGAAATAATTAGCAAAATATATGACAAGAGAGAGGATTTTAATTTTGACATTGCGCCCTCAATGGTTTATTATCTTGTTGCTCCGGCTTCTGTCAAGTCATTGAGTACCTTCTTTGTGGCTTTCTAGGCTATTATTTTTTTGTATTTATATATACACGAGCATCTTTGTGTTTTACTTATATTGCCTATTAACGCTGTCTTGTTGGTTAGAAAATAGTTCTTTGCGGGGATTTCTTAATTTAGCAGGGATGAAGTAAGGTAAGTGTGAGGTTTGATCCACCCTAGAACATGGTTTTAGCCACATCGGCTTTAGTTGCAACTGACCTTTCCAAGGCGGTAGTCCTACTGTCAACCCTTTTGTGTTTGTGATGTCATATTTGGCCTTTTATTAATCTTCAAAGTGGTTCGTTGTTTCTCTGTGTGTTTGTGGTTGATTGTCGTCCTTGAATGCTACTTTTACATTTTCCTGTTCGATTTTTATATCGATTTTTTATAGGTAATTGAAAAATGTCTCTTCTCTAAAAGCGCAAGATGTAGATCGCTCATATATTGTATGCAGTATTAGCTTATGGTCCTCTATCAAATGTGTTCAAATGGTGACCCTGGGGTAAAATCTTGCTCCCCCTCCCTCCCCCGGGGGACACAGTTTTACATAGTATGATAGAGGAACATTTTTTAAAATATCTCATTCTCCAAAACCGCTTGATCAGTTTTGACCAAACTTCACATGGATGATCCTTCAATCATTTTCAAATTTGTTAACATTAGAGCAACGCCACATCCAAGATGGTCGACGTTGGGATGGGGTGCAGTTGGACGGTGTGGTGGTGGGGGTAAACATGATCTCCTCAGGAACTGCTTGGCCAATTTTGACAGAATTTTATTTGGACGATACTGACGTCAATGTCTTTGAAAGTTATACAAATTAGTGCAGTGACTTCAAAACGTATACAAATAAAGTTCCTAGAATTAAAAATGTCCCTGCACCGGGGATCTAAAGAAGAATTATAAAACGATCGGACAGGGAAAGTAGCATTAAAGGAGGCCATTCAGCCACAAAACACATAAGATATTATTTGTAAATTAGCTTAACAATATGTATTTTGAAAGTCTCGTTGAATCTCTAAAAATCTCGCCAAAATCACCCAGAACGTTAGGGCGATTTTAAACATCCTATTTTCCCCAGGCCCTGGTTCTGCATCCGTGGAGCATAGCGTAACGGAGAAATCAGAAGCGGACCGGGTGACCGAGGCTAAGTCAGAACTAGAATATGAAATAACTAAACATACAATAAAGAGGATATTCAATTCAAAAGAAACGAAGGATAGATTTAAAACATTAAAAAGAAATATAAAAAGATCGGACAGGGAAAGTGGCATTCAAGGAGGACAGTCAACCACAAAACACAGAAACAAACACGCAAACAGACAAACAAGAAGGCAAAAACAATAATAAATGCAAACGACATCACAAACACAAAAGAGTAAGCAATAGGGCTACCGCCTTGGAACGGTCAGTGGCAAAGTAGGCCACTGGGGGTTTAAACCAGTTCTAGGGTGCACCAAACCTCACACTTACCCTACTGTCATCCCATTGGAACAGGACAGTGTAAATAAAGAAATCCCCGCCATGATCTAATCTCTAACCAACAAGGCAGCATCCATAGGCAATATAAGTAAAACACAAATATGCTCATGTAAATATAATACAAAAAAGACAATAGCCTAGAAAGCCAACAATGAAGGTACTCACTGACTTGGCAGAAGCCAGGGCAGTACGAGAATAAACCATTAAGGGCACGACAAGAAAGATCATACACAAACAGCAAACTCCACCGTCCCAATGGGCTTTAGGTAGGCGTCATAATAGGGTCCACAGTCTGTCCGGTCATCGTACAATTAAAGAGGAAAGCATAGAGGTGTCATTAAAAAACATCAATAACACCTGCCTGGGTATCTGGTAAAAGACTCAACATGAAATCCCTTTCATAGCAAAATTAGAACAAATGTGCGACAAGTGGTGCACAGTTCGTACGAATAGGGATATCAACAATTTGTCTATAAACGGTGGTTCCATACCTAAGGAAGATGAGTGCTTCACAAACTTCATAGCAAGTCCACATGGTATAATTGTCTAAACTGACGTTAGTAAAAAACGCTTTTATATTATTACATGCCAAAAATGTAGTATTTTCTCTAGCGAATGTTTTTTGAATAAGAGAAATAAGCTTGTCTTTAATAAGGTGATGTGGTAAGGTTGTACATAGGTGTAGAGAATTCATAAGTGCTTATTGATGAAACCTGACCTTTATTTAAAATTTTATCAAGAACGTCTCCTGAATTTTTTATAGACCAAAATAAATTAATCCCAGAGTTTTCATAAGTTTTATCGCAATATAGTTTAACGTGATCTTTAAGGGCAGTAAGACATGAAGTTAAAAGTTTGGAGATGTTTGTTGTGGTGCCGGCACTAGAATTCGAAATAAAGCGAGCCTTATATAGATTTATGTAATTTAGGAATCCAGTACATAGTAGGCAGTTTATTTTGCTTATCGTTTACACCAGCCTTGAAATTAGTGCACCGAGTGATATGTGCGGAAACAACATCATCCTCAGTAGAATTAAATGGAGTATACGAATTGGTGCTGCCGAGTTCCAGAGATAAAACATTGACGTTATGTCAAACAATAATTACATTATTAGCTGCTTTATCTGCAGCAACTAAAACAAATTTATTATGAAATTCCTGAATTCCCGATTTTAAATTACGAAAGGAAAACCTAGGTCTCGGAGGAAGTAAGGAGGTGATAGCATTATGAAAGTTAATACGTGTATCTATAATTTTCAGAATTGACTTTTTCCAAGCAGAAAGTGAGTTTAGGTCCGCATGTTTTCTACGACACCATTTGATAATAAAATCTTCAATGGAGTGGGCGATCTAGGCACGACAGGCATTAAAATGAATAGTTGAAGGTAATCTTTATTTAGGAACTTTCGAAATCAAATGTCGAATACGTTTATCAACAATATCAAAATTACCAGTGACGACTTGACCTGCTGGAGCATAGCAAAATGTTGATGTGTTACATTCACATTCCTTAGGAGTTTTATGTACTATATCAAGGTCAGAAACTATTTAGTTGTAGTTGAAAATAATATTTCTAATAGGCTTTTTATACTTATAACAAATTACAGGACTTTCGGAATGTTTGAACTATTTTGGGATAGAATCAACTACATGAGTATCTCGAAAAATACTAGGCAATGAAATTAATACCTTTATTAATATATAGTAGTTTTAGAAAATGCCTGACGTGATCAGACGCCTTGTCAATATGGGTCGGAGAAAATGTTGTGTATAGCTTTGAACTATGAAAGCAGTGTTATACAAGGGATCTGTACGAATGAAAATTTTGTCGGCTTTCTCGTCGATCAACTTTAGTGATGAAATGGACAAAGAGGTAAGCCGTGAAAGCATAGAGTGCTTTCCAGACTGTTTAAAAATAGTATGTAAATCAGCGACAGAAATAATTACACGCGATTTACGTTTGATGTTACCATTACGCCTAAGACCATGAGACCTAAGTTTACTCTTTCGGATAGAAAATGTAGAAAAAATGTCAATATTAGTATCTTTAGAAATATTTCCTTCTTGATAAATATTGTCATTAAGGCCGAGTGGATAAGGTGTCTGTAAGGTTTTCATCCATTTAAGTTCTGCAATATGTCTAGCTTTTATTTTAAAGCTGTTAGTAGCATCATTATCAAAAAAAATATATTCAACCGGTTGAACAGTTACGTTATTCAAAGTATGACCTGACTGACGAAAGTGTTGGTACAAGTAATTTTTTAACTTTTTAGGATTACTTGCTTTATATTTGTGTTCACTAAATCGAACTTTTAAGGATCGACCTGTTTGTCCAACATATTCTAAAAGTTTGTATATGGAGATTTTACATGTTTTACATAGACATATAGGGCATTTAAAAAATCATCTTCTCTAAAAGTGCAAGATATAGATCTCTCCTATATTGTATGTAGCATTAGCTTATGGTCCTCTACTCTATGTAATCTGGTCTTCCAATCCAAACAACCTTCACATATTTTCTATCCGTCCATTTCCATACACACATTCTCTGTAAATGCGAAGAACCCAATTTTGCAACATAACCTTATGTCGTACAAGGTTTTCAATCTAATAATCAATTGCACTTATTAACTACTCTTTCATCTTTGCAAACATTCTCAGGTGAGCGACTCGAGGCCAATTTGACCTTTTGTTTTAGTTTTGTAGTTAGACATGTCTTTTCTTAACATATTCCACGTTTACAAAAATAGGCAGAGGTCTTGGTTTTTGAGCTACGCGAAGGTAAGTATAACACCCAATTTCTATTTTTGGCAAATCTCAAATAATTTAAGTACAGCCTATTTCAACAAAAACCAACAAGCAATTTAATCACAAAAAAAATCACATTTAATTTTCAAACTTTATATAATTTATATGATCCTATTTTATGTGTATTTGAAGAAACGTCAACTTCCATACTCTTGTATTATAACCCTCTATCAATTTGTTATATACTGAATAAAAATAAAAAGTACTCCTTTTCCTTTCTCTTATTATATAGATATCAAAACAGGAAATAATAAATGATGTATATAAAATAATCAGATCTACCACCACCAATAGTCCAAACAAAATAATCAGTACAAAAGGGAGTTATCTCTTTTTTCCTTAATCCATGCATGTTTGGTAAAAACTAATAACATCTACAAATATTACATCAATTTTTCCAAGATAATATTCTCTATACGTTGCTTTCGAATGAAATCACAGAAAACACAACACCGATTGTGTAGGTAGCAGTTTTTGATTATCAAAAATCATCCAATTACCTCCCTTTAAGATTTCCATAGCATCCATAAAAGAGCATTGCTTGGAAACTGTTTACAGGAATATTTAGTACTCAGTGAATTGTGCTTAAAAACATCAAACATTGTTTAATTAAAGCGCTGTTCAAGCTATACTACGCCCTCAAAAACTGGTCTGAATACCAGGAAAATACCTGGGGATACTATTTTTATTTTGGTAAGAATAAGCCCCCGTTGTTTCTTTACTTCTTCTTTACGTATTTTCCATCTAAGCGTTCTTGATTTAATTAAAATAATTCAGCCGGATGTGCTTGCCTGGTGTAGTCGGAAGTAGTTCTGTATCAAAGAGTAGTAATCTTTTTTCCTTTAACAACTTTTTTTAGTGCAGTTTCCTGTTATCTTTCGGCTGTATATTTGAAAGTGCAGGTCATCATGTTTTTGACAGTTTTTGATAGAAATATTAGAAGTGAAAGTAGACAGGGTATGAAAGTGCAAGGGGTAAACATAGAATTGATATTTGACCCGGTGTTAGTATACAGCTGAAGAAATGTTTCTTAGAAGATATTCAACCTCATATTTCCTCGTTGATGTTTAATAGCAGACATGTTTATGTGCATGATAAAGTAAGTTTCCCAGAATTCTAACCAGGTTTGCGTTTTTAACAGGTTGTAAGCATTCTAACTTTAGTATGGAAGGGGCATGGAGACTCATTTACGCTATTATAACCTCGTGCAACCTGGCGTGTGTATAGTTGTGTGTAATCGCGCCTACATGTACGACCGTCTCTTTATCCGTATGACTGACGATGTCTTATTTGTGTTCAGTTCCAAAATAAGCGAATGCGTCAGTCCTCTCGTAATAATGTCCCCCACCCCCACACCCACCCCGCTCTAGAACAACAAATTGCAAAATAATAAAATATAGTCATTCTGTCATCGACACTACGTACGCCACACCTTTCGAGGTGTTTCAATTATACCCTTACCTAAGCGTGTTGCATGTTCAATACTATATAGTTTCCATTCTGAGCAAGAAAGTATACCATGGACAGGTGAGGTTGCTTCCTGCCAATAGTGACGCAAATATATCTCCAATGGGTATGGGAGGCCCTCTGCTCGCCTCAGCCCCTATGCAACGATAATAGGATAAGTAACTCTCCTTCGAATGTTGGCATGTACATCTCGGCTGAGAGATTAAACGTGAACAATTAATAAGCTCCTTTATAAAAACACACATTCCTCACATGCATCTGTACAGACAGACACACAGACAGATACACGTACTTACGGATGGACGGACGGTTGGAAGAACGGACATATTCACTCAAGCATCTATAAAGGGAGGAAATAAAGATTACTACTACTACATGTACTACTACGTTTGTGAGATGACGTACGGAGGAAAATGAAAAAATATCCGGGGCTTACTACCTATCATATACATAAGGGGTTACCTTTTAGGCAGCAGGCGTCAATTTATATACCTGTTAAAAAGGTAAACAGGTTACTTTAGGGAAGGTTAGGTTACCTTATGGTTAAAGGATAACGTTTTTGGTCGGGTTTCCTTTTGGTTACCGCAGATGTTCCGATTAAAACAGTTATACCGAGGACTACAATTGCTCTGTCTGCCCCGGATACGCATGCTTAATTCGTAATGATGCATACCCTTGGACGTTTGCGCGACAATCAATGTTATGTATGTTTGTATTTGAGCAATGACGCCATTTAATTGTTGATGCTATCGACATTATTGTTGACATCGCGTGACTTTTATTTGCCCCAATGTTTAAAAAATGTTTAAGAAACAATGTTTGTCAGTAACCTTTAAAGAGAATGAAAGGAGATATTTGGTAATCGCCTAACACGATAAAAACAAAACATATTGCAGTCTCGGTTTGATTAAGATCATGAACGGTAGTGAACAATGCCTGCTACCGTTCACGCCTTCTAGCCCCAGGTAGAGCAGTACTCAGTATTTAAAATGCACGTATATTTGAGCATGGAACCTTGAATGATGCATTTTCATACCATTCCATGGCCAGGGGCGTATGGTCCAAGTTTCTAAAAAAACACAGATATCCTTATCGGGTATGCAAGATAACAAAATACGGGCTTCATGACGTCACATAGCGCAAAGTATACGACGTCGTTTGATATATATACTACTTGAAATCGAACGTGTGCGCTATTGGTCCCCATTGGTCTGTAGCGCGCACCCCAACAACAAAAGTAGATAGTTTTATACAGCTGCAATACCGACTTGTTGTAAACGTATTCAATCAATGTATTGTCTTTTAAGAATGCGTGCCGGAAAATAGGAACCAACAAGTTTCGCTTCCACGTACATGAGGGTTTAGAGATGGATGGCCACCCCTCTGGTAGTACTATCAATTAACGAATTTAACCCTTAAACACCACATGTACATTTCTTGATAGTCTCGGAGAGAAACATATTACTTTTACCACCGAGTGACCGCACGGGGAAATGAGGTAAATCTGAATTGTATAGCTGCACAACTATTGGCAGATAATTGATAAATACCCGTGGATTAATTTCCCGTTTAAAGTTTTCATCAAATAAACTCTTACTCTCGCTTTTCACATATTTTATCTATAATTGTTGTGTATTAATTTCGATTTAAATCGACATTACCGTGTTCATGAAACAAAACGGGGCCGGAGAACTTCAAATACACTAAGGATTATATTTACGGAGCCGTAATAAATACGTGATTTGTCGTAGCTATGTTCCTGCGAGTTAACTGCGGGTTAGCGAAACGTCAATTATTTAATTTTATGTACGTTAGGTGTAATTTAATCTTGATCGTATCGTGAATTTATGGTAATCTTGTCTCTTAGTTAACCGTATATATTAATGAGGTTTGTGCATGTTATTTGAATATGAATGGTGTTTTACATGTTCGCACATGTTAGGCTATATATCATTTTTCCTGGTTAAAACCTGGGGCCCGTTTTACTAAACATCTTACGATAATGTTGATCGAGCTTAACTTTATTCTACCATTTCGATGTAAAGCACTTATATTACAAAAGACCAAATGTGTTGAACTAGCACACCGTTCAATTAAACTATATAAACGTGATCTGTCTACAGTCTTCCTTTTGTCTCTTTACACGTGTCCTATATTTAAAGGTGTGTATTAGGAATTGCGGATCTAAGAATGAAAGTCAACCATTAACACGAAGTAATATATGTTTGGGTGTGTTTTCATTTTGATATAAAATGTATGTCTCAATTTTTCAATACCCCGCATTAATTATTGTATATGCCCGAATAAACAGTTTTCCCGACACTAAATATTACATCGAACACATTTACTGATCGGAATAGTTTTTTCCTGCATGTCATTATGTGTGGTATTTGTGGCATGTGGTTGTCCGATAAAGGGTGTTCTGGTAAGACTTAAATGAACTATATTCTTCTATTTTATGCTGTTACAACTGCTCACATATCATCCATACAAATATTTTGATGTTAACGTTATTCTAATGTTAAAAGGCAATCGCCATTGGGGTATAATTGAGTTTGAAAAACATGCGCGAATAAGCACGTAGAGAATAAGGGTTAACCTCGCCACACCGTGGGACTTATTTTAAATACCATGGCTGTTTATTTCACCCAAGAGGTGTAAACAAGTTGATACTCGGGTTATAGTTTAAGATGTATAATGGCTCGCCACATTTCACGTTTACGATTTGTCAAAAAAATAGACAGCCGGTCACGCCTTGATCCCTTATTACGGTTTGCGAGAGGGTTCTGATGCTAAAGGTGAAGTTATTTTCGTGTTGGCTTCCGAGCGCAATAGACATGTCTGCTGTAGTGTTGCGGTTTCAAGAGTTTCAAAGGTCGGGAATACTAGAAAAAGCTGAACATCTTCTTAACAACCTCGAGAAGTTAATCGAATGCGATGGGTGTAAAGAAGATTTTCCTCACTCGTGTCATTGGAGCGTTAGTGATGTGGGTACTTTGAATGAAATTGACATTGATAAAACGATAGATGTGGCGCAATTTCTAATGGACAATGAACGAGAATTGGATAAAGAGCTCGGTAAGTTTACTAAATCTACTAAACCTGTACTTAAAGCTTTTATGGTTTATCAATCATTAGTGTAAACGAAATTGCGGGTAAGTAAATTTAATCTCTCAGGAGTTTATTGTGTTGGTATACCATTATTGGGCAAAAGCAATTTGTTTTATACTATTCGTGAGTTACGTAGACACTTACACGTCTTTTGTTTGTTTGTATGGTCGATTGTTTTGTGGTGGAGGCAGCCCACCTACTTTTCCTCGGTAAAACCAGTACTGTACACAAGTCAGTGCGATGTATCGTTGTGTTCATTCCAATAACTTTTAAGATAATTTCAGATAATGAGATAAAACCGCATGTGTTATAATCGTATCTCATTCTGACGCCAGACGGTGATTTCACCACTTTTCGTAATTACTGAAACACGAGAAAACATACATGGCACACTGAAACAAATTGACACGTGTTTTCACAGAGAAACAATGTGTATGCTTAAGTTCTCGTATCCGCATTAATATCACTTGGCTCTAAAATTAGCTATACAATTGTGCGTTTTGACGTATATCTGACTGAGAACTTAAGAAATATTTTTTGGACAAATAAACATTTGACAAAGTTGAATTACCTACACCATAAACAAACAATTGACGCCTGGCTTCAGTTTTTATAGCATCTTTTCATTTTTCTCAAATATGACATAATAGTAGCTAAGCCGAGTTGATTCTCAAAAATGAACCGCCACTTTCAAGTTCTAGGATACACAACGTTTTCTGACACCACGAATAGAACTATAAATGTTTACAGATGTAACCAAACAACAATACCGGCATACGAGTTGAATGATTCTCAACCTACGTGTTTCTTTTATTTTTCCAGGATACACTTCTCTGGTTCGGAGACAGTTACATGCCGCGAATGGTACAGAAGACGATGATCTGATGGTGTTATTGTCGGCGTTTGAACCGGAAAAGCGGGCATCATTTGAGGAAGCTAAGCAAAAAGCCAAAGACGAGATTATTACATGCTCTGTATGCTTTGCAGACGAAAAAAGAATGGCATTAATTCCGTGCGGACACATGTTTTGTTATAACTGCGTACGGAAGATGAGAGAATATGGCGACAAATGTGGCTTCTGCCGAATGGAAATACAAACCGTGATCCGAGCCTATTTCACAGACTAATGTATTTTTGAGATTTGATTACCGCGTTGTTTGTACTTTTGTGTTACATACGGACGTTACTCGAACATTTATGGGACACGGGGCATTCTTGAAGATTTTATCAATCTCTCGATTATTTTAACGTTCAACCTATTTACATATAAGTTTTTAAATCAATCGAGACGCGGTGAGTGCTTTTAAACGATTTTCACCAAGTGTTTCTTTCGCAATACCTCGCTCAAAATAAAATTGTACGACTTGGTAATATGTTGGTGTTGAAATCTCGCACGGATGATTGCCGGATCATTCTATGTATTAAACTCTTAATATATACTTAATAGTTGTCAAATACTTTTGAAACAGTAACGTTATAAATTCAGCGTATGTTACTTCGTCTTAAAATATCGTCTCTATTTTAACTTATGTTAGACTGAATTATCTACAATCACATTTCCTCAATAATGCATTGAGATAAAACACGTTATTTCGGAGATAATACGCTACGGTACCGGTTAAACATAATTGATATACCTCGTAAACTATTCCTTTAACCCTTAAAGAAATGGCAGTCTAGCGTATGTCTGTTAGACAGGTATAAGCACATAGATCGCTGATTCATCAGATACTCGCAGAGAAATTCACTTATCTACTTGATTTAGGAGTTTAAATCAGTTAACACTATCATTTGTCATAGACACGCGTTAAGGGGTGTTGCATCGTAAAATCATGCTGAGATACTTTAGCGGAGCACACATGTGGGAATTCTTCAAGCGTTTGTACGAATAATGTATATACAGATGATTTTGAAACTCACCTATGAAATTATACAAATTGTCATTAACTGGAAAATATTGTGTATGTTTATCTATCTTTATCTGTTTCATTAGAGTACTCATTGATTTATTATAAAAGGCATTCTTAGAGGAATAGTCCATTTATCGTGTACGACTAGTATGTAAATTATACTCGAATAAAATAACTACACTAAACCGTGTTATGTATAGATCTGTTGTTATGTATCTGTTGCGCTTGACTCAAGCATTACCCGTTTTTTTCACCTCTCGGGAAATGTTTGTTTTCCTAGTGATGAAAAAAATATTTAACGAGAAATTTCTCAAAAGTTGGTGTGTCGAGGTGAGATATTTTACCTATATTTCGGAGAGTAGAAGGAAAACGTTTCATGTGTTCAAGCATGTCTGAAGGACGCCGCTAGTTTGTTTTTAAAGATTGCCGTGGACAGAGCTACTACAATGCAAAATATAACCAGATTAATCGTCTATAACTGTTACGATTTCAAAGGTTTCTTTTTTTTACACATCCATAAACTTTCCATTTAATTGTAGTATGTAACAGTTGTATATACTTTTACCACTAATTCTGCGGAATTCATTATAACGATTTTGAAACAGTTAACACCAATATACCGTTTCCATTAGTTTGGACCGGACACGTAATTCAGGCTGTCTTGCGTGATGGCGCTACTAGTACCATTGACGTGAAGTCATTCTTATTCATTTAACGTCTATTGTAACAGACTCAAACTTTGTTGGGCTTAATCACCGTTGGTGTCTAAATGGTGTAACACGTATGGTCAAGATGGGGATCGAACCCATAAGTTGTGATGATATAATGGGCGTACTTATTTCATCCTTTCCATATAATGTATTTCCTGTTCGACTTTTATACTTATATTCAGAAGTGGGTATCATAAAATAAAAAAGAGTGAGTTTTTCCTAATTTTTATTTATATCCGCTGGAGATAAAGTAAGCCGGCGCACCCGTTGTTGTGTTATAAATTATATTACTCGATTATTTGAATCTACCTCTTTGATACCATTAAGACAAATTACACATTATATACTGAGCAAAAATAAAAAGTATCTACTTTCTTTTTCTGTAAAATCTGAGACTGTAAAAAACAACTTGTAGCACGATTTTCTTTTTAGTAACATATTTCATCGTAATAAAAAATGAATCACAGATTAAAAATATAGGTGTGAAAACGAAATTAACAAAACTTAACGAATGTTCAGCAGAAAGTTCACTGAAATACTCAAAAAATATTAAAAAGCTCGCTAATATGTCGTGTTTCCACTTTACAATTTGGTGTAAAGTGGACACGAGAGATATTTGCACACGCAATATTAGCGAGTTTGGGAATATTTACTTTGTATTTGAATGAATTTTCTGAATCTATGATATTGTGGTTAACCTTTACATTCGTTAAATTTTGTTAATTTCGTTTTCACACCTATGTTTTTAAATTGCGATTATTTTTTTATTATTTCGATGAAATTTTGTGTCAACATCACATAAAAATGTTACTAAAAGAAAATTATGCTGCGGTTGTTAGTTCTTTCTTACAGTCTCAGATTTTGCAGGAAAACAAAGTGGTTACTTTCTATATTTGCTGAGTATATGTAAACTTATGGTAGAACAATACGAAAACATGAAAACTGATTTGTTTACAGTGTATGCAAACAGGTTCAAATTACATGGAAGAGCTATATACTATTAAACGGGCACGTGCGATTTTAACACACGATTCTCAAATAACGACGTAAACATATGGATGTTGACGGCAGCACGTTTGCTTATTTAGGTCAAGGGATCACGTAGTCGATAAAACTCGTGGTTTCAAATCATTTACATATTTTTTTCTCATCGCTTGAAAAAAACGCAGTTAGTTATGAGAATTGAAGAGGCCGTTATTCCCAGTCTTAGATTCAAGCGATAAGAAAAAAGTATTTAAATGAAATATTTTATTTTCTAATATGACACACAACATCAGTTTTTTCCCCTTGGTATGGAGAATACGAGTTTGGTGTCCGCGTTATTCCTATTGTTTGATCCCTAGACTGAATTACATTGATTTGGTGAAAAATAAAACGTTGTTTGATCATTACGGTGATTTAATCCAAACTCCCGACCGTTCTTACATAGTCAATCAATGTGGTGGTGGTATTGACGTCTCTCCCTTTAGGAATTTAAGGAAGGATGGTGAGATAAACCGGGAAAGTCTCATCATACCGTTTCGAGAAGAACACATTTTTTTAATGACACTTCTCTTTCTAGTAAAACAGGCTCAGTAAAACCGAGTCTCTTGTGTTATTTTTGCTTTCGGTATTTGTTTTCCTCAAACACTAAAAAGGTGATCCCAACAAACATAAACGAGAGAGACTCGGTTTTATTGAGTCTGTCCTACCCGAAAAAGCAAAATGCCACTCTATCGCTTAATTATCTCAATACAATGTATCGGCTTAATCTAATCAACCGCTAAGTAGCGGTAGTAGTAGTATGTCTAACACAAATGAAATTCATTCTGTACACAATATACTGAACGGAAACGGGTGATACCAAATAGTCATTATTTATCAGTATTAAACAAATGATACATAAAAAAAAAAAACACCCAACGAGTTGTCGGTCGTAAATTGTTAATACACAGTAACGCATCCAACTTGTTGACATTTCAAACACACCCACTGTCCGTTGTGTTCTGAAATCATGAGTTTCACGTATTTCCCCAAACAGTTTTTACAACAAAACGCGTGACCGCACGAACCCACGGCTATTGGGGTGTTGTTGGCGCTCAAACACATTAAACATGTATCCGGTTCGAAGTTCTTAGCTATTTTCAGCCAATTTTCCTTCACTTGCACAAAATGCTCTCTGGCTGTTGAAAAGTATGTTTTGTGTTGGGCGTTCTTTCGAAAGTCGTTCGATTCACAAGTGTGTTCGAGAGAGCTGAGCCATCCGTCCGCGTAATCTAGAAAACTGATATCTGTCGTGATAGATTTACAAACCGCCTTGTTCCGGTCACGGTGTTCGGATAGCGCACAATTTGGTTGTGTCGGCGTCAACGTTTCAACGGTAGTAGCAACTCCTTCCCCTTGTTCTGTCTGCGAAGAAGTAGCAACTCTACGACTCTTTCCTTGACGCTTTCCTCGTTGTTCTTTAGGCGAAGGGGTTTCAACAGTACCAGTAGCCACTTTACGACATTTTCCTCGTTTTGTTTTCGCCGTTTCTTTCAGGAGCGTTTCCTGAAACAATAAAAACACGCGTTTGAGGCACCCCCACCGCAGGTTCGAATCCCACTCGCCGAGTGGTAGTGTCGATGGCGGGAAACCTACGTAAAGGTGAGTTGTCTGCCTCGTTCGTATAATAGCCTAAAATGTGCTAAAATGACAACCCCAACAAATCGACTAAAACTATAAGTGTACAATCAATGGGGATCAGCGATACATATTATCGCTGAGTAAATTCATCTATAAAAATTAGCACACGCCGATGTATAAAACGGTATTCGATGCCTACCGGTTGATAAACTAGATAAACCCAAAATGCTATCATCGATTACCTTCACTTGTAGAGTTTTGTATACGTTTAACGTGACTCACGGCGTCTCGTTTCTAGATGGGTGTGCAACCATCAATTAAACGAATAGATAACTCAAATTATTAACTACTGACCAGTACTTATAGTAGAATAAAACGGCATAAATCTCAGATTTGTTTTAAATATATCTATGCCGTTTAAAGTTAATATGATATTACGGTAAATCGGGCCGCCAATTTCAATCATTGATAAACTCTTCAAGATTACCCTTTAAAACTAGCAGCAACGTGCAGCGATTTATTGTCTGTGCGTTTTATACCTTTTTGTGTTCGCGAATATAAGAATAGTAAATTTTGGGGGAGGTGACTGTATGAAATCCTTATTTCTAGATACGATAAATAAAAGTAAATAAAATAGTAGGTAAAAAGATACCTGAGAATCCGCATTATTGTTTTTTCGTTTGGCTGTTGTAGAATTGCTTGTAGATGATATTGGTTCTTTTACTGGTTCTTTCCTGAAATTCTCCATAACATCCCACACATTATCGGGCTTTGTTTGGTCAGTTCCGATAAATCCAAACTGTATTCCTTTCAGCTGCGCATTGGCCATATTTGACTAATTTACAACGAAATCAGTATCGGATTATATAAGCAACAGCGTGCGAACATCTTAACTGCTACGTGGGAAATGTTTGTTTACCCCGATTTCACTTAATTCTCGTACATGTAAACAACATCGGTTCCAGAGACCTATATAATTTATTTACCACGGTCGATTTTTCTTAATTAGCATACATGTAAACAAGATAATTGAAATGCGCGTAACTTCACCACTCGACCTATATAATTTATTTGCCCCGATTTTTCTTAACATGTAAACAACATAATGGAATTGCGCGTTACTCTTGTTTATTGCGTGTTATTTAGGTTTTATTTTGAAGAATGCATTTCGACCATGACGATCTTATAATTGGCGTCTACGGTGATTGATTTGAGCGTATATCTCCTCTAAATACTTTTAAATATTGCGGATCCTGTAAATTGGAGGGTAACTTTTAACGTGCCCTACCAACACAAACGAAAAATAGTATCGTTAACCTTAGCGATACCAACAACGGGATATACCCCCCGATTTTAGGGGGGGGGTATATTTTTAGGCTCCCCCCCCCCCCTATTTTTTGTCCTAAAAAAATGAAAAAATATCCACATATATCCCCCGCTATACCCGTAACAATTCGGACCAGAAAAAAAAGTGTGAAAGGTCTCAGCAAACGCGGATTTTACTACGATTTAGTCCTCTTGTTCATACAGTCTGTACAACATAACGATGTAAATTCGTGTACACTATAATCGTGATAGTGAGATTTCTTCAAGATAGATACAGCTGTTTCGCAATCAGGTTGTTGAAAAATCTTTCCGCTGATGGAATCGACAATATGACATCCCGACGGCGTAGTGAGATTCGTGAATGTAGCTACGTGCATGAAATAATCGTCATTCGTCAATGGTACAGTTGTAGGATCAAACTTAATAAGAAACACCGACGCCTTTAGTGTTTGGAAGTTCCGCTTCTCGTATTTTTCATTTATGAAGTCAATTAGGAAATCGTACGAATTTCGATCGTTCACTTCAAAAGGAGGACACGACATTGAAATAGAAGACACCAACTTCGCGTCTTTAAATTCTGACCATGTCTTGTTTGGTGATTTTGGAATAAAGCTGTGATCGCCATAATCGGTAAATCTAAAACTATTGGTATAATATATAGTCTCTCTCGGTGGACAAATCTTGTTGCCATCATATTCATCATACAAAATGTTCCTTTCTATATCGTATACGGGACACCTTAATAAATAGAGACCGAAAGATGGTAATCGAATCATATCTCGAGTGTAGTCGGTTCTATTGATGAACGACAAATAAATCAAATTTCGGCCGAATTTCTTGTAGAACTGGCGCGTCAAAAAATTAAAGGTTTCGAAATAAGTATGTTCGTAAGGAGGATGAGCATATGGAAACGTCGACTCATTCGCTAATACTTCGAATGTAGGGTCGATGGTTATGAAACAGCACGATTTATTGCGCACCATTCCAACGGTTAAGGTTGAGTTACAGGTCTCGCAATAGCAAGTTTGATGGTAGTTTGACAAAGTATTTCGTTGAATATCCGGATTTATAAATGTCCAATTGCTCATTAAATCGCTCGATAAATGATACGAACCCTCGGATTTCGTCATCATTAGACATCCAAATAGAGCAAACGCTTGTAGCCACATTTTATTGTTAAATGAGAGTCGAAATTAAAACAAGTTTAAATACTTTAATAGTGCATTAACGGTATTTATTTTTATTTCAATCAAAATAGCAAATTCTCGTCGTATACACAATCTTCAGAATTGTCCGTAAAAGACAACCCGAAATTAAAACATCGACTGGATTCTCAAAAGGTTTACACCGTGCGTTTGAACAGTGTCGGTTTTGGTGTTTTCTAGCCGAATCATGCTGGTCTGGAAACACGATTTTCTGCTTTGATCGGTTTACGAGAAGCACTCATATACTAGTCGACGAGTATGGGTTGCACTATTTCTTACACGAGACAACATTTTGATAACACTTTTTAGGGCGTATGATAATCAAACGCATCTCAGTCAATAACTCTTGATTTTAATCGCTTTAATACTTTTTTTTCTCTCACCAGATCTCATCGATCGCTTGAAATGAGATCTCAGAAGTCTTGTAGGATATACTTTATTTGCTCTTTCATGTTGCTGTTTTCTTTTCAACCGTTTCGTAAACATTCCCTGACCGTGGTCGGATACCGAAACACACGTTAATGCCTTATCTTGAGTCAATTCGTCGTAAATTTGGTCCACCAAATATTGAATTGTAGTGTCTTCAATGTGTATGAACGATGCGATTGATTTTAAGTAATCGTGTTTCATGACTGAAAAAATGTCAGCGTGGTTTGTTTCAAGTTTTTCGGTTGTCGATAGATTTCGGTTGCGTTCTGTTTCTTTGAGTCTCTAATTGGAATTGAATCTGAAAACAACTTGGTTTGTTTCAACTTCTTTTTCGAGGGTTGTTGATCGTCGGCTTTTCTTTTTCTCTTTGATTCTAATTCGGATATTTGCTTGCTGACTGGTGGTGACGTGTAATAATTATAAAGTGAATTGTTGAGCAGTTGCTTGTTGTTTTTTGTAGCTCCTTTTAATATGTTATTCTCCTTCTTCGTTGACTCGAGCGCGATGAAAACTTCGAAATCTTTGGGGTGAGCTTCGGATGAAGTTTTAAGATTGAGCAAATCAGCGAAATAAGCGTATGTTTGTTTCGGATGAATTACTGCCACGATAGAGACGACTTCTCCTAAAATTTGTTTCGCGATGGCCCGAGTATCTAAATCCAGAGGACTGTTAACTTGTCGAAGTTTGTTCAGATAATCTACAGATTCAAGTTTGACGCTGGATTTTTTTTCGTGGTTATTGACTTTGATAACGTTAATAGAGATTTTGTCTAGTCCACCCGTATCAACGATTTCACCACGCTGTTTCATTCTCTTGAACAATGCCACCCCAGAATCCGCTTTAGTGCTGTTTAAACGATTGGCCGTCACAGTCACCTTTTTCCTGGAAGAAATCCTTTTAAGATTTATACATTCTGTCGATAAACTGGTCACGATATCACTCGCCAAAGTATAAGTTTCCCACATACTCGGGTTTCGTCGTAGCATGCCCCGGAACATCGCATTTTCGACATCTTCTGTGGCCTGCAATCGATTTCTCTTTCGTACATTTAATCCCCTGATAATGTAAGAATCGTCTTGTTCATCGTCTGTGTCCATGACACGAGCGAAGTAATGCTTTTGTCCAAATATCACGAACGGTAGCATCGTCTTTTCGTGGTCTAGCTTGCTGGGAGGCGAATATATGGCCTTCTGTGGCTGAGATGCGTGCAAGTCGTTTAGCTCATCCGTTAACCGTTTGGAAATCGCCGCAGAAATCATGCATCCTTGTTTGTAAGGGTCGTTATGATATTGATTTAATTTCTGTTGGTCCTTTTGGTATATCCATCCTCTTCTTAAGAATTCATTGCTCTCGTACAAGTTGCACAGTTCTGAAATGGTGAGATTTAAATGAGACATCACCGAATCGGTATCTCCGTATACCACTCTACCATTACGATTTTCTTCAATGTACGCTCCAACTTTTTGAATATGCTGACGACCTTTCGCAGTGATGCCCGCGCTTATTTTCCATTGCCCCATGTGGGGTAATATGCCGTAAAACGAATTAGCATCGACTTTGTAAGTGTTGCTTTTTTCTTCGACCAGTAAGTTGTCCGCCTTATTGTCGAAAGTACCGATAAGTCGTTTGAACTGCAGGCGATTATTCAGCACTTCTTCCCACACTTCACAGTAAGTGGATTTGACGTGTTTGGTGGTTAGAAAACAAATATAATTGTTATCAGCTTCCGATTTCGTCAACTTTGTCACGTCTACACGATTGTGATCGTCGCGGGCGTAAATGTTGATTACCACGTAATCATCGTTTAATTTTAAACCGTTGTCTATTATAGTTTGCCTAGATATCTCGGTCTCGGGTCCCATGTTATGACATACACCGATCATCGGATACATGGCTGAAAAATCGATGCAATCTATAGGTCTCTCAAACTCCCCTCCAGGATTCGGTAAGTATACGTATGCTCCATCGTACTTACTCGCTTTATCGAATTTCATCAGCAAGTGTTCTGAAAGCCGAGCAAACACTTCTTCACAAAAGGTTTCATACGTGTGCACATCGGTAAATCGCTGTCCACAAACGCTACTTTTATACAAATAGAGAAATCCTAGCATTGACCTTTTCAACTTTCCGCTGCTGTTTTCGTTTAAATAGGTAGCAAACGCCGTGATATCTTCCTGAAACTTTTTCTGTATCAGATCCTTTTCGAAGTAATCGTCTAGCAGGTGTTTTACTGTGTGTGTTGAAGTAATTGTTCGACGCGTCAGATACCGGACAAATAACGTCAGTTCTTTACTCAGCGCTCTTTCATTTTCGAGCAATACATCCGTGTTCTGTCCCCGCCTTTTCCATTTTGTCAAGATGACTGGCGCATACCTTCCCAGCTTGTTGTTTTTGAAATAAGCGCTGATCAAGCCTTCTATATCGTATTCTATTTTCGTGGGTTCGGTCAAGAATCGAACATACAACAGCAGATGCGTTAGCGTGTAGTAATGTACGCCGTGCTTGGTGTTTTTTATCTTGGCATTCTCCAGCTGTGCATCCAGAATCTTCAAAGCACCGTTGAAGTCCACGCACTTCAAATGCCCAAATTGCTGGTTCAAGTCGAGATGCTTGACCATCGTTTTGGTTTTAATTTCTCCCGATTTAAACTTGTCTATCAGTTCGACGGCGGTGGGAATCAATGTTTCTCGTATGTTGTACAAGAAGTATTGAAGTAATTGCGATATGCCGAGTCTGTTGTTTTCTATCGCGGGCTTGATCTTCATTTCTTGAAGCATGTTTTTGCGCTTGAAGGCGTAATAAAACTTGGGTGTGAGCATCGGTGTCTTTTGCGAGTTGAAAAACTGAGAGTGTGGAATTTTCGAGGCATACGAGCTCATGAGGAAGAACTTGTAGGCGACGAAATTGTCCTTTGTGTTCAGGAGTGCCGTGCAGAGCAAGGAATCTACCAAACAATATTTTAAAAGCTTGCTCTTGTCAAGTATTTGATCCGAATAATACAGTCGAGGGATGTCGGTATAGCTTACGTCGTCTTTACCGAATCCCAGAGCCGATTTGGCCAACTCGTCTAATTTTTCGCCCTTGTGACAACGATAGAGATCATTTATCAAGATTCCCGGAAACAGATCATAACTTAGATCGAACAGGCTGTTGTCTTCTAACATTGAAATGTCGTCAATTGCTTTGCGTTTACGAGAGGCTTTGAGAGCGTGCTCGATGGACTTTTTAGTGCTGTAAAAGCCGTGCATGCTGGATATTTCTTCGTACAAATCGATCTTGTTTTTATCCGCCGACTTTAAAAGCACTTGCAAGTCAAACCCCAAGATATTGTACCCGGTCAGATAATCGGGCTTTACGTCGAGACATATCTCTATAAATTTTTCAATCAGCTGCTTTTCGGTATCCACGCAATATATCTCTACTTCTGGAAGTCGTTGGTTCGAACTATATTGTTTCATATACGAATAATCGTAGTATTGGGAATCTCTCGTCGCTTCTCCAACCACGGCTCCTATGACTCGGTATATCTGTTTGCCTTCCTGATACACCATGCTTATTTGAATAATCTGGTCATCCATCTTGTTGCCCGTCGCGTCCACTAAAATAGTCTCAATATCGAAAGCGAGAGTTTTGTGTTGGTAAGAGTATTCCTTAATGTGAGAATCATCGATAATTCGGAGGTTTCGTGCACTGCCGAAAATCACGGTTTCTGATTGAACGAACGAAGCTTTCATCAAAAAGGGAAAAATGAAACCCGTAGGTTTTTCGAGAAGTCTACCCTTGAAATACAGTCCAGTGTGCCCGTCGTATAAGTTGTAGCAGAATTCGTTGATGAATTTGTGAGAGTTACCGTACACAAGGTGTTTGTTTTTGACTAGACTCAGAATGCGTCTGCTGCTTTCTTGTTCAGAAAAGAAACTCTCTTTCCTGCATAACCGTTCTTTGTATTTTCCGGTATTAACATCGAACTCATCGGACGCGGCGCAACGCATACTGAACGTACCATTTATCTCATCGGGAACGTAGTGCGTATATTGTTCTCCAACCACGGTCACCAAATGTTTCCGATCCTGTCGAACAACACCCTGCTGATCGCACTCGTAGCACTGAATTATGACAACTTCTGTCTTGCTTTTAGGATTTTGCGTAAGGTGATCTCGTACGTACTCGGGGATAGACTTTAGGTCGATGTTGTGTTTCGAACAGTAGCAAAGAAGCTCTATGTTTAACACCGTGGTACTATACATGTCGTGAATGTAAAAGAAATCGGTGGGCTCAGGAGCTTCTTGGTGCTCTTCATCAATACTGTCACTACCTAGATACTCATCCATTTCGAAGTATGGAGAAATCGGGCGTCTCGGTCTTTTATACTAACACGAAAATAATTATGTGAAGCACCATCAATCTCTATGAACAAAAAATATCCAATTGCGATTGGGTATACGGTAAAAATAAAAAATACAAAACTCTAACAAGAGAGTCTTTAGTATATATACCCTAACGATTCTTCTTAGTTTGCAGTTTTTGTTTGTCACAAAATAAATACAAATAATGATTCGATCGGTACGAAAGCTTCTTCTATTTTATATTAACAAATTAACGACGGCGGTTCTTCAACACGGCAAAGGGCACCCCGGATTTAAACGAAAAACGTTTAACAAATGGATCAAAGAGATGGGGTCTTTGTCATTGAAGAAAAAGAAAAAAAGCGCGGTAAATTCGTTGTATAGGTACTGCTGCGCGTTGATGTGTTACGTTAACGCGCGTGTACTGGTAAGTAAAGACAAAGATATATATTCCGACGAATTTGACGATATGATGAGACGATTTTACGCTCTTATGAGCGAAGGGACTCGCGCCGCGTTTGACTACGACAGAGAGAAGGTCCTCGAAAAAATGGATAAAGAGTTCGTAACTGGCGTTAAGGGCGCTAGCGATATATACGTCGTTTACGATCGCTATATGAGAATCGGGGAGATATTTACGGGCGAAGACGCTCTGAAAGACGCTCAATCGAGGATCAATTGGTGCGATTGGTGGTGCGGCGATGATAGCGTCAGACGGTGGACGTCCGAAGATTTGACGATAAATTGGAGGGGAAAAAATTACTTTTATTCCTTTACTAGACCGTTTATCCCCACTAACAATCCTGAATTAGCCGAGCGATTTTGCGCCGCCGAAATGTGGTTGGATTATGATAACTGCGAGCTCGGGGATCATTTGGACCCGCGTTGCGGCGAATCGTCCGAGCAATTTAACGATGATGCTATAAATGACAGGATATTTGTGGGTAATGGCACATTTCCGCCCATCGATTACGACTGTCCGGATAGATGCTCTTGTTCGGAGGGAGGATATCGGAATGTCGCTCGATGTAGAGAATCCGTTCTGAAATACTACGAGGATAGTGAAAGGAAATTAAGACGGAACGAGTATACAAATTCGCGAATAAACCGCTAAAAAAATATGTATCGATCGAATAAAAATATCAACAAAATCCCTCCCTTGTTTGTGAATCGTTTTTGAAACTCCATCCAGTTTTGAAAGCCATTTTTTGTTATTGGGTATATTAAAAATTGTTATTTGGGTTATTCGAAACTCTTTTATTTCTCGGGCATAATCGTTCCGTTTCCTGGAACCATAAAGTTAAGATTTTGTCTAACGAATTAAAGGATAAATATCACTCCAAAGAATTGCAGCAACAGCATATTTGTCCGGAATATATATGCGAACGCAACAACGACTTGGGTTTGATTCCTCCACCGACACAATTTCGGTGAAATATGACATGAGCCGAAATAAGGTCATAAGATTTTATTCACAAAAATATCTGCGCTCGAGTGGTTTTTATTAAGCCGTTTCGTCTGAGTTCTGGGAGGTAAACACGATTGTCACTCACGTATATCGGTGTGGATCGTCTTGGACGGATGAAATCATCCGCTGAGGATTTTGAACTGTCGAAAGCCCTCTTGTCGAGACTTGGCTCGTTATAAAATATACTGCGGATAATTTCGGGACTAGATATCACTCGATCCTTAAACTCTAGCTTTTCCCCAGACGTAACATCTACGTTGTAGGGAGCGTTTTGTGGAAAAACTAACTGTTTGTTCATGTATTCGAGGTAGTCGATTATATAGAGTCCATCGTCAGTTACCGCATACCTAGGCACCGTGTATCCAACGGCTTCCGTGTTGGCTCGTAGTTGGTCTTGCAGTAGAATTAGATGACGAGGTTGCAAAGGATGCTTAGTAAAACTGAATCCAGGAGCGGTCTTGAACAAAAACATACCTGGACGTTGGAAGAAATCGCAATAAGACAAACGCAAACTCAGAAACGGCTTTTGTAAATCATGAGTTGCATATGTGGCAAATGCAGCGTAGTTTTCGACCGCCTTTTTTGCGGCTGTGATCAGCTCGATTCTATACTTATAAATTCGGTTAATGTCCATGGATGGTTCATACTGCGTGTTCCATAGCTGTTCAAAGGTCCGTATAACGGCATACGGTGCAGCCTCAGCGGATTTTTCCATTTGAAACTCGAATGCAGTTATCGAGATAGGAATGATTCTGAACTGGTACTTGCTAGACGAAGCTTTCAAACTGCTCTCATGTAATTTTAAGTTATATTCCTCCAGTTTCATCTGAAGTTTCAATTTTTCATTTTCGTCTTGTTTGTCAATTTGCCTGCTTTTTAGTTGGGCCATCAAATCGGCCTTGTATTTTTCCATATTTTCTTTCTGATAAGCTAATAGCGCTGCCGATGTCAACCGCTTTTCTTCAAGGTCCTTAGTGAACTGTTGTTTACGATCTTGCATTTCGAGATCCGCCGTTTCCTTGCCATTTTGAAGCTTTTCCGCAAATTCTTGCTTGATAAAGGTCATCTCCGCAGAATAATCCATTTTGTCTTTTTCTAACTGTCGCTTAAACGTTCGCTCCATATGTTGCGATACCTCGTCCACTAGATATTTCCTTTCGTCTCGTTCGCGATTAAATTCCTCCTTAACTTTTAACATGTGGACTTCGTAGTTTTGTTTGTCGAACGACATCGTTCTGGAAAACTGTTGCTTGTTCTGTTCAATGTAAAGGGCGTGTTGATCCTTTAATGTTTGCATATCTACGGCAAATTTTTCGTTTCTTTCTTTCAATTTGGTTTCGTGCTCTTGTTTCTGCATTTCTTGAAACTGGTGAAATTGTTTTCCCAACATCTCCATTTTAGTGTCTTGTTCGTGTTTGTTATCCTGTAAATCTTTTTTGAACTTTCGATCACGTTCGTTTTCTTGAGACGTATACCAATCTCTTTGCTTTTGTTTTTCGCTTTCGATTTCGGACTGCACTTTCATCAGATTAAACTGGTTTTTAGCTTGGATTTCGGTTATGGCTATAGAAGATTGAATTTGATTCAATTTGATGTCGTGATCCATCTGCGTCGATTGTATTTGAGCTTGTAGCTTCGCCCAGTCTAGATCGTTGTGCCCCTTTCCTTGTTGTTCTTCTTTCAACTGATTTATCCGTTCGTGTATTTGAGACAGTTCTTGTATCTGATCTAAAGCAGTATGTAGGGATTCTTCTTGGTCGTGTAACAAATTTGCCTGCGTTTGATAGTCTGCAATCGCATTTTCATTGCGACTTACGTGCTGAGCCGTGTTTGTAATCGTGTCATTTATTTTTCGTATCTGGGTCATTGCTGGTTTATATTGCTTCGCTAACTGATCAGATGTCAGCACAGATTGAATATGATCCTTTAAGTTATCGTTGCACAGCTTGCTCTTGCTTTCCGATTTTATTTTTACACCGGTTATTGGGTTTGGTACATTCGACAAGCCAATGGAGCTATCCCGTGCTGGAAGTTGTGATTTTTCATCCTTATGTTTTGGTAATACGGGTGAAACTTGGCGAACGACATTATAACCTCTAGTTGAAACCAAATCTCTTTTTCCTTTCACATCATTTTTTCTTTTAACGCATAACTTGGGTTTTATTTTCTTGGCAACATGTTTGCGTTTTCGTTGTTTTGGTAGCGTTCCAGCCATTTCTTCACTCAAGCATATGCCTTCGGTTGCATGCACATGTTTTCTTTTCTTTTTAGGTTTATCACCAACTTTATTTAACTCAGCCTTAACCTCGAGATTAGCGTATGGATTTTGTTGTGGTTCTGGTTTAACCTTTCTAACTTTGCGAGAAAATTTATGATTAGCCGGTAGATTATCAGACTTTATGTTTTTTTGGAAAACATCACCGAAGAGTTTCTTGTCTTCGAAAGCATCATCACCAAACGTTCGATAAAGATCTAAGCTAAAATCTTGCATCTCTGTTTTTTCCGCGGATACTTTTTGGCGTGGTTCAATTTTTACTTGCCGTGCTAACGTAAGATTGTCCGGTAGTTTTTCAATTTTAGTGGTTAGGTGTAAGCCTAGATCTGACATCTCTCGTTCCCCTGTGTCGTGTTTCTCTGTTTTAACTTGATATTTTAAGACTGGAGTATCCGATAGTTTTTCGGCTGCTATGGTTGTCTGTAAGCCTGCACCTATCGCTGTAGATAATTCCGCTGCAGAATCATCTTTTGATTTTATCGAATCCCACGACGAATCGTTGGATAATGGATGAATAAATACATCTGATGTATCTTTAATATGGATGTTAGTGGTTTCTTGATTTTTAGAACCTGTCTTCCGATTACCGACTAAAAGAGATTTGTGTTGTTGCAGCCAGTCCCGAGAATAGTCAGTTTTCGATTTGGGAGAATCGATATTTGCATTTAGTCTTGTGACACCAATTTTAGCATCACTTATTGGAGTTTGCTCATCCTGTAATCGTGAGGGTTTTATGAGAACTCGATCTGATTGCTTTGTCTTATGCTGTTGTGGAGGTATATAGTACAGACAGTTGTCCTTCGGCCTTACATGATCCGTTTCTTTATGTTTCTCGCTTGCGATTGTACTAAATATCATCGTTGAAGATTTTTTATCCGGATCTTCTTCTGAGATTATGGATTTCAATGATGGGTTTGGCTGGTCTGATTCTGTTTTAAGGTAGTCGTTAGTCTCGGCTTCGTTTTCAGAAATGTTGGACTGTTGTCTCGCTAATGGAGACTGTGTGTTTTGCTGATAAACATGAGCCAGCAAGTCTCGAGAATAGTCAGTGACGAATTGCTTAAACGATTTGCGAAAATCTACATCAGCATTCATTCTAGTTACACCGATCTTAGCATCACTCACTGGTTCTTGGTCAACCTGCAGTCGCGAAGGTTTTATGTGAACTCGATCGGATTGTTTTGTCTTCAAAATTGCTGGAGTAACGTCCAGCAGAAAATAATCTTCCTTCGGTGTATTACTGAATTCCTTATACAAATTGTCAGCTTCATAATCGATATCATCCTTCCTTAGGTGATCTAGCAAACTCATGATTTTAACGAACTCTTCGGCGTTGTCTGTCGTCGTCATAACTGTAAGTGGTACGCTAAAATGATGAGTTGCAATAAATACTCAATTGTCTATCAAAAGGCCCGTATTGTCTTGTTGTTCGTTATTGAATTTACTTCGTTTAACAACCGTGGTGGTTGTTAGATCTGTCGTGCTTTTCAGATTGTTTTTCACCGATATTTCAATAGCAATGGGTATACCATATACGCGAACGCAGTCATTTAAACCTTTGCATGTCACGAAAAAATCGCGATCGTATATTATTTTGAAAAACGTTAATATATATTTCTGCAACACTTGTTCTTCGTCTACGTTGTGAAGTTGCACGCCATTTTTCGTAACCGTTTCTTGAATAGAGACAATATTGTTCAAGACCTTCTTCCACAGCTGTTTCAATGTATCTCTGTAAAATAGCAGCGTATTATCATTAATTTTCATATCCAGATTAGCCTTTCTAACAGTGCCTTCTACTTTAATGAATTCTATGTCGAGTTCTTGCGGTTTGTCCAACTGATTCGTCATAGAATCGTACTGTTTTGCAAACTTTTCTTGCAGCAACTCAACACGCTCTGTCTGTTTGCCCTGTTTTGCCTGAAATCGGTTAACCCATTCACCCGACTGAGTTAAAATCGTGTCTCGTATACTCAGAAAATGTCGTTTAGTTTTATCGGCCGTTTGACTCTGAAACTGAACATAATGTTCAAGATGACGCTTGATTTCGTCGAGTTGTTGTTTGTAAGAATCGACGCGCTGATTTGACACTTCTCGAAATTTTGTTGCTAACCTGACAATTTCTTTCTTCTGTTCGGTCAACGTTTTCACGTGCAGTTCTTTTAGACTGTCATCAATTCGTAATTTCGAAATGACTTTTTGCGCATCTCTCAAATACCCCATGAACTTCGTAGCCAAGTCGAAATATTGGCTAACTTTCTCCTGCATCTGTTTTAAATCGAGCTCAGATTGATCAATTTCCTTCAAATGCGATATATTGGGTACATTCAGCCCCTTTGCTATGTTGGAAGAAGACAGTTCCTCAATGAACTCTTGAATATCGATAGTGTTATTGACATTTAAATCGGTCGCTCGTTCTTGAAACTCGTACAAACCTTTCGGTAAGGTTGCCAATTGTTTAACCGCATACATGCGAAATTTATTTAGGTGGTCTCTAATAGTTCTTTCCCATTCGTCCATTTTGGGTTTAATGTTTTGCAGATAACTTTCCATTCCGCGTTGTATCATTTCGTCTACAAGGCTGTTTGCATTACCCGGTGATATTTCGTCGAGAAACGCGTTCATTTTGTATTGTAAGTCATCCATTTCGCTCGATACGCGTGACAGGTAATCTTTAATGTTCTGATTCTTCTCTTGAATACGAGCATAATTTGACAAGGGATTATTCTCATCGAACAGAGCCGTTTGTGTTTTCGTTAATGCGACGAACAAAGGGCTCTTTTCAACACCGTTTTTATTTTCTTCCTTTTTGTCTAGGCCGGTTTTATGTTCATCTCGAGAATTCTCTGATACTATATACCGTTTAAATGTTTGGTACTCAAAATGCTTTTCTCCTAAATGCATAATCTTAAGCTCAGCATAATACAAGGTTTCGCCCGTAGTTCCTAAGCATACTTCTTTATTTTCGACCCTAATGCTACACGTGCCCATTAGGTGCAGTTTTTCTTTGGTCGGTAAATGCCAACATTCAATTTCGTCGTTACGTAATATAACGGCTACTTCACATAATGGTGGTATCACATTGTGTGTTGTTAAAAGTTGTTGAACATCCGCGGTGGAAAAACAACTGTTCTTTTGTTTGATTTGTTGTAATGTCTCCGTATCTGTTTCTAAGCGTTTGAGGCAAGGCACCGCACCCAAAACCATATTCCATTCTATAAACCGTGTTAAGGTATTGTTCAAATTAAACTTCGAAATAAACGCGTTTAAACTCGTTGAGATAACCTTATCTAAATCATTAACGTATCTTAATTTCACGTGTTCGACGACACTTTCAATCAGTGACTCGTCTGGGCAAAACAGACAATTTAGATTCGACAGAATGCCTCTCACGTATTTTTCTAGTTTTAACTTACAGACTGCGGTACCAACCCCAGTGTAGTTTAACAACTGGTCACACCACAAATAGTTAAAAAACTTTCGTATATCGATATACTGTATGCGCTGTGCGTATTCTACGTTGAAACCAGACCATTGTTTTGGACTACCGACTTCTTGAATGTATACCTGATTATAAAGCATTTTATGAATGCTTAAGGTTTTGAATGTCGGTGTTACCAAGAACACGTTGTTGATACACCTAGGATCAGATGTTTCGCTGAATAGATTGAGCAAAATCTCATCCAGCTGACTTTCGTAGTTTGAGAGGGCCGAAAAAGAAGCATATCTATCTCTTTGTTTGATTAACTTGATTTTCAGCAGGGGATCATTTATTCGATTATAAAGGAAATCCGTTTCCTTCATTTTCTCCTCTTCATCATGTCGAGTCGTAGCTGCAGGGGTGAACACAAATTCGATCTGACCCGAAGTCATTTTCTTCGGTTAAAGATACAAAAAACGAACATGACCGTTTAAATACTTTATTAATCAATACTAGGATTTACATCAAGTACATCACATATTGCATTTGTCACACGCTCAAAAAGTTTGACATTGGTTTTGATAAAGGATATGCGAGAATCATCCGAAATCAACAGTCTAACATTCTCCATATGAAACGCCTGTAAGTAACCGAACGCCATTATTTCTTTGCAAGAAATAGCATATTTCTCTCCAATTATGGTTGCGACAGGATACCACAGATCAAACACTTCGGCAATGACTCGAGCAATATTCCTCGGATGATTGACTTGAGACTGGTCCAATATCCAACTCGGGATTCCCATATAAATACATACATAATGGAGGTACATTGGGCTCGACGACATGAAAAATCTTTTCAGAAAGGCTTCATCTGTTTTCTCTGCAGTGGTGGTATCTTGGACATTCCCACTACGTTCGCTAACTTCGTTGGCTTCAACGTCGTATCTACGTTTTTTAGCTGCAACGATTTGGATGTCTGAATCGCAATCACTGGCAGTTGGCATCATTAGAGTTCTTTTTCGACTGACGATGCGTTCCATCGTTGAATGAATCTCGATAGCCCGTTCTTGACTTTTATATCAGACCGCGAATCGCTTCATAAGTTAATTATTTTTACTATTGATTGAAGAACAAATCCACTCAAATACTATTTTCTATCAATAGTGTTTAGAGGAGGCGTTGTAAAGATTGTTCATTTTCGATCGACCCGAACACTCCTGCCAGTCAACTCCTCTTCTCGCGAAAAATATTTTTATAGCGGCTTGAGCCTGCCGCTTCTAAATTTCCACATAGATCCATACAGGAGTTTTGTCACGACGTCACAACCGACGGAAGTAACGCAAAAGTCTTCTAAACCCCATCGTCCGTTTAAATACTTATTTTCGTTCATTCGATCCAAAATGATTTGTTAACAATGTCTTCTGTTTTCACACACACAACCCTGTTTTGTTTCGTGCTAGAATTCCTAATAAGGAGTAAACTTACTAGCTTGATTTTGTCTGAGCAAATTTTGCTGTCATTATCCACATGGCTTACTTTGAATTTATTAAACGTATCTATCGTTTGTTTGATATAATCTCGCTTCACTTTTAGAGTTGAGTTCGACGTTTTATATTCCAACAAAATGATAGCTGCGTCTGGTATGTAAATAACAAAGTCTGGTCTTCTGTTCAAGACGGATACCTCAGATTCCACGTATATTTTCTGATTAGAGGAGACTTTTGGAAATTCGTTTCTGAGATAAAGTGCTAGCTCGCAAACATATGTATTTCCAAGATCGGTCAAAGATTTGACTTTCAACAATCGTTTTCTCAACAGTGCATGTCTACAACGACCTCTTTTCATATATTTCGTCGGGTTTTGTCTATGGACCATTTTACGTGTGTTTTACATTATTTCGATGTGGATGTTAATCGTATAAATACTTAAAAAGCTACATCGACGATTCATTTCATTGACCGCCTCTATGGATTCGATTACCTACACATGTCCAGATGAAAAGGACAACTCGCCCGAACTCTCGCTGATGGTATGGCCAACGTTTCCGTGTCAGTATGAAAAATATACCAAGAGCATGTCTGTCGGGTTTAGATACGACCCACCGAGCGATGATAAACCTACAGCAGTATTGCACATCCAAACTAAACATGCTAGAGAATATCACATTTCTCACATTCCTGCATGGGTATATAAAGTGTTAACCTCAGCATTGCGTAAATCACCATACCTATATAGAAGAACGTGTAGTAAACAAAATGTTGCTTTTGGGACAACTCAGAAGGCCCTGTCGATTTTGTGTTTCAGAAGATTTGTTCCAAAACCAATATATGTGATGATTTGCGATAATAGCTCTAATTTCTACTGCGGATACACAATGAAAAATATCCTAAAAATGCTTTTGGAAGCAAAAATCAGTTTTCCAAAAAGACCAATCGAGGAATTTATTCAGTGCACCAGGAAAGAAATACACATTGATGAAACTTTCGAACAGCAATACAACGACGAAAAAACCTTGCGGAAGTTCGGTGCTCGACACTTCGATTTTGAGGAGGAATTTACTCTAGCCCCACATGTAGACGCCGAAACTATAAATTCACAGCTCAGAGTGATAGGTTACACTAGCTTTATTCAATCAGAACGCGAAAAAGAATATCCGACGACGAATGACGGTTCTCTCCAGTATATCAAGGGTATATTTGTAAAGAATAAGCTTTTTGTGGAGGAGTACAACCGCTTATTGCAGAACCTATCAGATGCATATACATTAGCAAATAAGCATTATTCGGACATGTTAACTGAAGATATGGCTTTACAACTAAAGACAGCTATAGAGCACATACAAAACAAAGCATCGGAGCACATGTGCTGTCTGTGTACAGTTAACTGGCAAGACTGTTTGTTACCGGAATGCTTACACATGGCGATGTGTCGGGAATGCACATTCATTAACAGAGAACAGTATAATAGATATTCTTGTCCAGTGTGCCAACGCGTGAGTTCATTTATTTTGACAGACATAGAACTATAATCGGCGTCAAGTATGCCACCTCGAGAGTCCTTTTATTTTGACAGACGGGGACATCGTTTAATATTTTGGCTTCTTTAGTAATAAACAATGGTGTTTGAATTCGATGTTGTCTTATTTGCCTTTCGCCGAAAAAACGATACACACATAATGCCAATGAATGATACTGTCACGAATGCAATCAACCCAAAACCTATATAAAATATACGAATTTTGAATGCTACAACAATGTTGTTGTTATCTGTCTGCTTCGTATATTTTTCACAGAGAACCGGTAAAATCTCTTCGTGGTCGCAAGTGAAGTTTTGCAATTTGGTCATACGTCTAGTTAGCGAATTGACACCATAACACCATGGCGTTTTATTACTTCCGGGAACTTGGACAAAATAACTATCTCGTTCTTTAGCAACGGCTTGCGGATTCACATTAAGTTTGAACTCCGTAATTTCATTTATCTTGGCGAGTGAAAAGTGTTTCATGCTTGTGAAAGCTGAAGTAGTATTTACATCAAACGTGGTGTCGTTGTTACAATAACCACTTCTGCTAACATAAAAACATCGGTCTTCCCCAG
Source organism: Cyrtodaria siliqua (assembly GCA_037043455.1). Lineage (NCBI taxonomy): Eukaryota > Metazoa > Mollusca > Bivalvia > Adapedonta > Hiatellidae > Cyrtodaria > Cyrtodaria siliqua. The sequence continues at coordinate 159,441 of JAWPHD010000314.1, read as the reverse complement.
CCACACGATAGGCTTTTTCCCTAGCACAGGGATTTAGCTTTTTGTCAGAATATAACGCACTGTAGCGGTCTTCGTTATATACGGTGTAATTATCTGCCACGAAGATGGACGTGTGTCTATTGTCACAGTCATTGTAAATAACATTTTGCGAAATATCGAGCTTCGGACATCTTTTGTTTCCACTTGACACGGTTGGCGTATTTTCGTCTTCGTACCATAAGGTGATATGAATTTGATCGTACACGAGATATAAATCGGCAGTTAACTGGAGCGCCGCGATTGTTGCATTTAAATGATTCGAATCGCTGACGTTATTTGCGTTGTGTACCATAATTGGATAGGTATTCATATATTTAGATCGAGGATCATTGCCCACACCTGTGTGTTCTACCGGAATGAAATAGCAGTTACCGTCAACTTCGCGTCCAATAGTGGTATTTGGCGGACACCCACGGCAGACGCAATACGGAAATTCCGCATTGACAGCTACACTCAGAAAAGCCGATATCGTTAAAACAACGTATTGTAACATGGTATACTTATATACTCTAGACTCCATGAAGACAAACTCGTTTTAATACTTTTTTTAATGATGAAACATCAAGACTTTATTTGAAAGCGTATATTTTTATATGAGGTGTTGCTGTTTGGCATTGCATTCTATAGTTAGATTTAGTACGTTTCAACCAAGTTCCGACACAGTGCTTTATATGTATATTAACTGTTTGACCTTCTTTGATAACGTCGTTTCCGCACCTAGAACTATCGGCACACATTATGCACGCATACGTATTATGCGACACGAGTTGATCGCAGTCTCCTTCTTGGTATTGATACACGGCCGAACTGTAACGATAGTTGTCCTGTATGTACTGAGAGGTGTCATAAACTCTCGAAATTTGATATCTGTAACAGCTTGGTTCTCCGCATTGTGTCGTTTCGACTAGTGCTGAATGATTGCAAGGCATCGCTGATCGGAAGTTTCCTGTTTGCAAAACTTCGCGTGTTCGTGTTTTGTATCCCACATCGCAGGTCGTTGTGGTAGAACAGTCACTCCAAGGTCCCCATGCTTGGTAAATACAAGGTTCAGCGGGAGATTGCATGCAAAATTCCTTATAATCTTCGCAGCAGTCTGCCCGAATATTACACCCAGCTTCGCAGTAACAAACCGGTTTATCTCGCCCAACACACAAATCGTGTTTGAAATCAGCGATACAGCAACTTTTTCGCTCTGCACACAACGAAGCTAGACAACAGGGTAAAAACACGAACAAAAATACTCGTTCATCCATATAGCTTTATTTTCATGAACTAGATATTCGCATGAACTTATTTCATTTATATAGTTTTTTTGTCTAACACAATGTCATTTGACTGTCTATTTTATTCAGAAGGTCGGCACAACGATTGTATAACACTGAAGATTTTTCTTGCATGTCGTATAATCTCTGCGAACTCTCCAGACACAATCCGTGCACCTTTTCATCTTGTTCACACTGCTTGAGAAAGTCCTCGAGTGCCTCCAAACACCTTATGGTAGATTTATACTGAATGCAAGCCTGGTTACTGATAGAGTCTCCCACGGTAAATACGGAGATCTTTCGGTTTGCGGAAGAATTTATATCGTAATGACTTATCGAGAACAGTTTGCTTAGTTTATTCCCGTATACTTTCGAGTTGGTGGACTCAACTACTTCATCTTCGGACTCTTCGCTATTAGAACTTTCGCTATTGTGAGGGTCGTTCGACATTTTGATGTTTTAGCAGTCGTTCCGTTGCTTAAGTTTTATTTAAATAATAAAAAACTACAGTGGCAGACACCTATATAAATGGGAAGTATACACGAATTGTATAGCATAATGAGTTCGCCGGCCATTAACTTCGAACGTTACGGAGAACATTTTGGGTATTCATCGAATTTTCAGTTTTGTTTGGACCATAGCTGCGACGATTCAGATTTGTATACGGGGCAAGTGGATCTTTTACACATCGTATTCAAAGATAAGATCACCTTGAGACTTTTCGCTGACATCAGCCGACAAGAAGCAATCGTATTTTTCGATAATCTGGAAGCGAGTGTTCGACCACGGAATACTCGTTTATCGGAACAGAAGCGAAACGTTGTTAACTATTTGATGAAAGAAAACGGATTTCCCGCAGTAATTCGAAAGGAATTCGTCCAGCAGCTATAAATGGAATATGTGGGTGGTGGAACCTACGGAAAAGTATTTGTGAACAAGACAGATTCGAAGACGGTGATTAAGATCATAAAACGCATTGACGCTTCAGATGTCGAAACACTCGATGGACTGCGTAGTCTTAAACACGAACATATTGCCACCGTGTTTGATGTAAAAACCACGGAAGACGAAATTCATATCTACATGAAACGATACACGAATGATCTTCTCGCGTTTATGATTAACTTTAATTCGGTGCTGAATTTAGATTTAACCTTTAGGTTGGAGAAACAAGTTGGTTCTGCCATAGAATTTTTACATCGGGAGAAACGCGTTTTACACGCCGATGTCAAACCAGAAAATATCCTCTACGACGAAAACTTCAATTTCTATCTCTGTGATTTCAGTCTATCCATGAACCTCGACACGGACAAGTTATCTAGTTCGAACCAAATATACAGCAATGTGTACAGACCTCCGGTACTGTTTTATAACTCTCAAGTCAAGAACGGAAACACATTGAAAGAAGAGTACGATTTTTATGCTTTATTTATGACACTTTGTTACGCCCATATGCTCATCACCGTAGTCGATGATCTATGCACCGACTACGAAATTGTCGAATGTTGTTGGAATTTCAAGAATACTCTTTTTCCTAGATTGATGAATCTAGAGTTCAAAAACCTCTGTTATAGCGATATGTACGTAAGGGCTTTTCGAGTTTGCTTTTAAATCAAAATTCTGAATAAAACTGTTCCTTAGATCCCTTCGTTCTTTTTCGAACATCTCCAGCAAATATGTACGGTTGAATGCTTTTATTAAGCTGGGTCGCATCGGGTTGATTTCCATTACCTTCATTGTCGTCATTAGCCAACAGCTTATGTTTTACTACTAAATATATAAACAAAGCCACGGCTATCACTGCGACCACCATGATGATAAATTCCATGATCTCGCCGGAAAAGAAATCAGTAACCTTGCCTAAAATTCCACCAACCTCGTCCACTACATTCCCAAATGTGCTTCCAATGCTATCGATCACGAAATTGTTAACATCGTGTATACCGCCTAACACTACTTTAACTCCATCAACAACCGTATCCACCACGTCCTTGAAATCAAAATCGGGGGCAAGGTCAGGATCTGAAAATCCTTTGGTAATTGCTTCGAATTTCCGATTATCGAATCTAGCCTCGTTTGAATACGCGATTAAGTCTTCGAAACTAGAAATGATGCGCCTTTGTTGACGATATCCGTACAGTTCTGTATTTTTAAATCCAAGTACCACGGGCTTTACGGATTTTGGTTCGTATTTCGTATATATGTCTATGAACTGCGTGTTTTCCAATAACGGTTCAATCGGATCACGAGTAGTTTCCGTGTGTTCTTTTAAGCTTTGTAAGTGCGCTACGTTTTTCTCGATTCTCTCTACGTGGTTATACAGTGCATCTATTGGCGTGGTGCTCAGTTTCCGGTAGTTTTCAAAGACATAGATAGAATCACCGATGATGTGAAAGAAATACCTTTCTAGTTTACAGTCTTCGATAAAAGGCATGTTAATTGTTGATATTGATTGTTCGTGATTTAATTGTCCGAGACGATATTCATCAATTGAAAAACTGTCCTTGAAGATAACGACGGGCATGGTAAAACATCTTGGGTCTGAGGATGAGATTTTGATGCCAACTGCTTCGTAAAGCTCTCTAAATGTTTTACCGCCCATATGGGGCGCTATTTCACTGTTGTTGAGAAATAAATTATCGACAACGATAAATTCAGTCAAAGTTTGACAATAATGCGTGTCGTATACACCATTACCGATGAATTGGGCTTGCACAGGACGGTTTAGATAAGAGGAAATGACCATAGATGGAGACATTCTAGCCATTAAAAGTTGGATGTCGAAAAAATGCTGCTGATTTTCACACCAAGCCTGAGCGCGGCGAACTACTTCCTCATTCGTGTATTGTTCCAGCTTGTGTTGCAGAAAACTCACCAAAGCAAACAATGGAGTCGTGTCGCTATCGTCGATTTCCGGCTTGACTATTTTCGTTTTGTTCTCAGGAGATTCGCCGGTTTTGTTAAAGTCTTTGATATACGACGGCCTACAATGGCTTTTGAAAAACATATGTAATGAATCAGCAACTATTCCGCAATCCGGTAAATCCTTTTCGTTCGTTTCACCATCATCGCTTCCTCCAGGAACAGCCGTAATTACCGTACAATTGTTTTCATCACATTCGCCATCTGACGAATCAACCGATTCTGTAAGATCGTTAAAAGCGTAATGAGGATGATACACGCGTTGAGAAGCCGATAATTCCGAAATAATATCATCATCGTTACCATTTATACTTCCACCTTTCTGCCACGATATAATCATACCATTGTTAATTGTGTAAATAGTTTGATTGCCTTCTTCAGCTATGCAATTATACATGTCCACACTAGTTATCTGTGTGTTGTCGCTCGTATAAACGCTCTTCTCTGCATCGGAAATAAAATGGTACATTTCCGTTGCGTCGGGATGTGGGTCCTGTTCTAAAAAATCCTTCGAATTGTAGGTTATACGTTTCGCATCTATCGAATTCATTGGCACGTAATTACACGTCTCTTCTTTCTCAAATGCATCCCACATAATCACTTCACCACCCACGCGAGTGTAGTTATTTCTATACAAGTAATCACTAGGAATATAACCCCAGGACGTCAGCAGGGTTTTAAACGGCGGTGTTGTTCGAACATAGCCTATGTCTATAATGCAGTTAGCTATGGTGTATTTCATTTCATACATCCAATAGTATTTCATTTTTATTGGGTTTCTTGTTGTCCACCTGGTTGGTGAGAATGGAAAAAACCTGTAGTCAAAGTCTGAGAGATGATCAAAAGACAGGCCTGTGACGTCGCAAAGACCCGTTTGAATCCACTTTTTACATTGCTCTGGATCTTGTAATGGTTTAATCTTTGTGGATAAAGGTACATTGTTACGCCGCCCATCCACAAAATCTTTGTAAGTCTCTATATATGTATATTCCAAATAACATTGTCGCGCAATTTTTTGTACCGACAGAATATTGGGTTTATAAATGGTTATTGTTCCCTCTTCGACAACGGTTGAGTGCAATGCCGGTCGAGGACAAATCGGACGTTGATTGAAAATAACGGGAAACGATGCATCGTCGTTTTCACAGTACTGTATCTTCAAAGCATCAGAATGTTTTGCTCGGTAATGAAAGGCAGCAACACCCCAGGCATCTAAAAACATAACAATACCGTGTTCGGAGAAATTATGCGTTATTTCAAAACGATTGACGAGTGTACCCAGGGAATTCGTCTTAGGTTTTATGTAGTGATTTACAGTTGTCAGTTCTTCGCACCCAGAAGGATCTATATACGGAGGTACGATTGTGGCATTTTTACCCTCAAGCATTCGAGCAATTTTCTCTTGTTTGTTACGCTCGGCGTGCGTATTTATCAAAATCATCTTCTTTGCGATATCCTTTTTGCAAACGTAGAGCTGTCCTTGTAAGTCGTTATGATCATATCCTTTCTCAACCAACGGTTGAAAAGAATTACCGCGAATATGCCAATAACCGACTATCTGCATTGGTCGCGGTACACGTCCATAGGCGATGTTTCCTCCGACAAAATGAAACTGGTGGGTGTTTACAGCAGAAACGGACTCGATGACAAACAGGGCGAAGAGAAAACTCAAAATCATTTTTTAGCTATATACACGTTTTATTTACAGATTCACCTTATATATTAAAAAATCTTCACTCAGGGGTGAGGAAAATTACTGGCGAAGACACCCCCCGTATTCGTTGAAATGCCTCTGTGTGTTTAACATCCATTCTTTCTCCGATAAAAACGAAGAATTCGACAGGACAGACTTCAGTTTGTTGTCACTCTCGATTTGAGGCTCTATTCCAAACCTATGTGTAAACAAAGTGATGAACTTTTGTCTAGTGTTTTCATCACTTCTCTGTAGTAGTATCTGCTTAAGTCTCTCCAGATAGTTGTCCTCGGTGGATTCATCCACAACAAATCTTTCATTCATTTCTTTACGGATTTCGTGTACGTCAGAGTACTGTTGTTTGTCTTCATTCCCGCGATCGCATTGCTCCTCAGTGGATTGAGGTTGCTGTCTTTGTTCCTGACCCGTACCTAATTTTTCCTTTTCCATATTTGTTTTCTATAAAATGGGGTCGCTTTTTTAGTATTTAAAACTTTATGCTTTAAATACTTTTTTTTCACAACCGAGATATGGAAAAATTACTTGAGTTAGATACTGATTTTTTGCATCAGTACTTGATCACTTTTAACAGCGAAGTGAACTCGCTCAGTACACGTTCTCGTAAGTCATTCGCAACTGTCGACGACAAGTTCTATTCATCCATAAGTACCAACGAAGACAATGTTACCGCGATAGCTACCAATTTAATCAAACAAAACAATGATTATGTATTTGACAAGCGATACGTGAATCCACATTTCATGCATCAGAACACCACCGCTACTCTATTAGATACAATAAACAACGAGGAAGTGATGCACAATCGACGAGAAGAGGATGATACCGAAGATGCTTTCGCGGATGTGAAAAGGAAAATGAACAATTTTTTGTCCATGCAGCAATCTCATCGAGAGCAGGAGAAAGAAAAGAACCTCAAAGCTGCAATCATGGAATATCGATGGCTATATTTACCGAAACTCATCTCTCCGTTTGTCAAAAACTTTCTGCACGACTGTATTTTAACTGAGCATATAGTGGCAAAATTCGTTGAAACTGTATTCGAAAATGGCCAAGAAGTTTGTATCGAATCGTGCAGCAGTTCCGACTGCATATTTGGCTTTACGTTGAAGGACTGTTTGGATGATAAGAACAAGCAACACTACTTTAACAAATTATTTTTACCAGGGGTATACAATTTTCCCAAACGACTGAACACCATTTATGTATTCAACAAATTTATGGAACAATTTTATCCCAACAATCGAGATATCGTAAATAGCACAGACACAATTCTGAGTCTCTTTTACAACACCGTAAAGTTTCAAAACGTTAATCGATCGCAAACCGTCGCACAATTTTTGAAGCAATGTGAAGAGGAATTTAAATCCACGGTCCACGATCAGGGTGATCAGGATGGAATTCGTAAATTACGGAAGATACAATATCTAACCATTCTGTTTTTGATTTTGAAAAAGCGATATCCGAACTTAAAATTGAAACGAGTTGAACGCGGAAGTGTATCTTCGGTTACGGACGAATACATCTTGAAATCCAATACGCTGTATTTTTACGAAAGAATCAATTTATGGTGCATATACATTCCCAGTCAGGACAAGCCGCTTTATAGTCAGAGCATACTCGATTTATTTAATCACTTGATTTCGCTCGCAGAAGCGAACCCAAGTTCATAAAACGTGTACTGGTTTGATTTTTTGATCGTCTGATGAAAGCTGAAATTCCCGTTTAATCGTACATCGTATGTGCAAAATGAAATATATGTTAACACATCAGTATAACAGCATCCCGTATCTAAACAAATCGTGTTCTTAAAAAAGTACGGTTTTGCTTTCTGTCCGCTGCTGCTAGTTAAAGCACTCCAGTGGCCATACAATACAATAAAATCATATTCGTGATAATACCAAAACCAAGGTGTTTGTGTTTCCTTCACCATTCGTATATTGCAAATATCTGTTATTCGTTGGTTATACAATGCTCTTGTTGGATTTAACCCCGCGTGAAGAAGTACCAACTTTAACTGACTCGAAAATCCCATCACAATGCTCTCCGTTAGAATGTACATCAGAATCATAAGATCTTCGCAGTTGATCTTATCTGACTGAAACTCGTTGGATAAACACGCATAATACCACGTCCAATCACTTTTAATCTTGATGTTAACTTGATCAGAACGAAACCAATCGATAAGAGAATATATAGATTCCAGTATTTCGTAGCTGCGTTTTGACGTCGTTGCTTTTTTTAGACGCTCGAAACGTTTCGGTGGTAAAAAGCTTCGAGCTATATCCAGAAACAAATGAATGTGTTCATATACGAATTTCACTTCGTTGTTTCCTAAAATCAACAAACAGTTTTCTTTGTTATTCAGTATGAATCTGGCAATACTCTTGAAATGACCTTCCGTTTTATACAAAACATCCCCCAGAAACACTATTAGAACTCGAGGTTTTAGAAAGTAGTTCGATATGTCGTTGATGTTGAGTTCGTCTGCTCTATTTACGATGAATCCTATACAGTTTTCTAGCAGAAACCTTTTAAACAGTTCCTCGTTATCGTGCAAATCTCCCAGAATGTAAACGTGTTCGTATCTCTGAAATACAGTATCCAAATTAACCGCAAACGGTGGTAGTTTCTTGGTAAGGCTCTCCATGTTTGTGATGGACTAAATGACTTCGTAATCCCAGCTTAGACCTTGCGACAAATTTACACCTATTACAGATCAGAAAACTCGAAACAATGCGTTTTTCTCTTTTGCTCGTGCCTACGTCTGGCAACCGTTTAACCGAACAGCTGTAACCGAGTCTTTGAAGAGAGTCCACGGTCTCTGTCAAATTATCTTTTCTGATATACCCAAATCCCCTTCGTTTGATTCCTCCCCGATTCTCCGAACAGCAAGCTTTGCACGTACAGTCTAGCTGTATGCATTTACTGTCAGTCTCAATCAACGGAAATATTCGATGTACCAATTTTCGAATCCAGGGCAGATTTGTGTTCTTGTTGAAGGTGAGAAATACGTATGTTTTAACAGTTTTTGGTTCGTGTTGAAGTGTTTGAATACGTTTTCTCACCAGAATATACGTATCTGAAATGAAATCTCTCAAATTTAAACGGAGGATTTTCAGAAGTGGCTTCGAAACTCGTCGCGTGGGTTTAAACTTCTCAGGATTTGATAACGACACCCTTAATACGCGTTTCTTAGACAACTGAGATTCGAAGGGCGTACTCATCGGCTTTGTACTAGCAGCATTCATTTCGAATTATAATGTTTGAGTATAAATGCTGGCGATCAATAGGTTCGTTTTAATACTTTTTTTTCAGTCATGGATTTGATAGCTCCATACGATATCACGGTGGGACCGAAATGTCGAGGATCTCTGAGTATTCGTCCGTTCCTCGAAATTGATGCGTTGCTACCAGAAGCATATGTGGTCCGTGGGAAGTCGAGTTTATTTATCAATCTACTCACAAAGGTGTATTTAACAAAGCCAAAAGATAAACTGGTAATTCAGAACTTCAATGAAACTCGTGAAATCACAATCGAGAAAGGAGAGAGGTTTGCTAAACTTTTATTTTTGAAAACTGAAACTGGAACGAAGCAAATCTCACTTCATCTTCGATACTCAGCTGAAAGTGAAAATACTTGGAGATTTGATTGTTTCAAGCCAAACGGCGAACCCGTACAAAATGAACTGAATAACGATGAGGTTGGAATTGTGAAGTTTCTAATCCGAGAAAAACCAACGTTGTTGGTGAATGATCACCTCACGCCATTGGATATTTCGTCTTCATTTATTGATTCTGGTTACACGGATATTGTTCAACTTGTAGCCAAAAAGATGCCGTGCCAGATAAGCGATGTTCTCTATGTTTTACAGAATGCTTGTTGCTTCGAAGTTTTCAAAATAAAAGAGGTTTCTTGAATTGTGTGTACTTCTCTTTTTTCTCACTCGGGAAATAGCTTAATAATGTCGGGCCATGGCATAGTCATCGGTTTTATGACCTTCATCACGAATTTGTGAAATGGCTTTATTTTCACCGTTTTAATATTCGGTGGTTCGTGCCCGCTTTTCGAAACGACGTAACCGCTGGGCTTGAAATGACAACCCGATCCTAACATTTTAGCAATGTCATCGCCTATGTCGTTGTACGTTTTGAACAACAACGAAGAAAAGGTGGTATCTGTTCCCGATATGCTCTTGAAAACATCGTCGTATATGTTTGCGATTTCAAATGACGGAACCACCATGGGTTTCAGAAAAGTACACCGTGGTGAAATCTCGATTTTAAGTCGATCAAGATCGATGACTTGATTAGGAATAGGGGGCAAAACGTAAACAAGATTGTCTAAATTGAAAGAATACGGTCCAGTGTTCTCAATCTCGACCTTAACGTCGTAGTCTTCACATTTTATATTGCACAGATTGGTTTGATTGCATTCTATTTCTTTGATTGGAAGCATTGTCGAATTGCAGATGTCAGTCAGCCTGGTTGCGGTTATCTGCTGATCCATGTTTTCGCTGTATAGGAAATTGTCCACGTAAGCTTCCGCGCATTTGCATTTATTGCTTTCGTAAGCCGTGTTAATGAATACTCCTTTTAACGTCTCCGTATAATTGTGTTCGTTGCCGAAATCGTTATGATCATGATACAATTTGTAATAAGACATGGCGTTCTTCGCTTGTGTTACATACGAAGTATTCGTGATTATCCCTTAAATAGTTTTTTCTAAAGTCCGAGCAAATACCGATCGTTCGCATTGATTCCGCGGTCTAAGTTCTCCATTAACTTGCTGCCAGGGAGCAGGTAATCGTTGTCTTGTCGGTATACATTACGACCTGGTATGGTTCTGTTATCGCGTTCACTCATAACCGTTTTGACCATTTTCGGATGAGAGTAACAAAACTTACACGTTGAACCACCTATTACTTGCGATAAGTCGTCGTAATGTAACGTGAGTTCCCCCGAGTTCGTTATGTTCTCGTGAAGATTACGCATCAACATCCTGTTATTACATCTAGTGGCATTTTTTTGAAATTCGTTAAACCAAAAGTTCGAGTATCGATTGGGAATGACGTGCTTTTTCATAGAAAACCCGGCTGGCGTCACGAGAAGTCTGCTGTGAAACACGAAGTTCATGTTAATCATTCCCAGACACATTGGATTGTAACCCGGTAAACCGCTCAGTGGATCGTCGATCGAATCGGGATTCAAGTAGTTCAAAGACTCCGTGTCAAATGGAATGTTGCTTCGACCGTAAGGATTGAATGAGTCTTCAAACATCGCCTCGTTCATTTCGCAAGTGGAAAATATCGGTATCCAGACCTGCTCGTCGTAATTCGGCACGGGTTTCTTCTTATCGAATACGAAGTCTGATTGTATCAGCTCTGATCCCATTGTACCGTGTTCAGAGAGAATGCAGTGCGGATATCGTATACACGGATGTCCTAGAGAAGAAGGCATGTGTCCGGTTTGCATGCTCGTTACCAGGTTATAGTTTGGAGACTGACAGTCGTTCCTTACCTCCGTGGTGGTTTCCGAATAAAACAACTTATACCCTTGACAACGAGATAAGAGCATAGATTCTGTTTCAAACGTTTCCGTTCTGTTGAGAATAAATCCTAAACCCAAGTGATAATTACCGTTGGCAAATATTTCTTTGTACAGTTGTTCGCTGTTCAGCATGTACAAGACAAACTCGACATATGGTTCGATATCGCTGGGATATTTTAGTTTCTCCACCAGCAGTTTTTTCAGCTGAGTTCCATGTCCCACGATCCACGGATACAAGTTCGAGTTGTGTTTTTTCACGTATGAGTGAGCGTGAATTATAAGAACTTTTGCTGATTCGGCAACGGTATGTTTTACGCGTTTGCCTCGAAGTACGCTCGACAGGCTATGTCTTCCTAGTTTAGCTGCGTCGAAGATAGACTCGACATAACCGTATGCCGTCCACAAGGCAACGATGTTGGTGACCAGAGCTTCATACGTCAATCCGGTGATCATTATCCACAAGGGTTTTTGATAAACCTCATCGAGTAAACGGTCTATGTTTGATGGTGTGACTGAAGTTTGTGGATGAATTGGCAAATAATAGTGCATTGGAAAGGTTTCTTGCAGATGATTGAATGATCTAATTGTTTGTTCCTTTATGGTATCTTTTTCCCTGCCTTTTGTGATCTGCGATAGTTTAAACAATTTAGATAATCGCTGAGCAGCGGAATTCACGGACTCCTTGAACGTGTTCAAATCATGTAACATTCCCGTAACGAAAGGAATCATTGCGTCTACGCCAATATGTTTTGTTACACCCTTCGAGTCTTTGAAATAAACTCGGGTGGGAATTACATGTGGATTTGAAAGGTCTCGCTTGAACAAATCGTCGGTCGAATCACCTTTAAATTTCACTGACAGCGGCATCATGAAATCGACCTTCACCGTTTCTCGAAATCTGTTTTTCGCTGTAGTTTCACCTTGATAATACGCCGGATCTAATACGTGAATAGCAAAGTGTTCAGTTCCCATTTTCAAGAACTCGACTTTCTTGGTCTCTCTATTAGGATTAGAAGAAGGCTGTTTTTCTTCCTTGACGAACAAATTTGTAGATTCCATTTTGATTTTCCCGTCAGTTATGAAGGCTTTCTGGGGATGAAAATCATCAGGATTTACGTCACATATGAAGATGTTATTCTTGAGGTCCGTGCTTCGGGCAAAAATGTGATTTTGAAGTTTAACTTTTAGATTGTCCGTGAGAATAACCACACCGCTGATTGGTACATTTTCGCCGACTATTTCTATATTCTTTTCGCAGTTACGCGGAGACAAACTGTTATCCGTATTTATTCTCCAGCAGTTTGCCGCTTCTGCCAAGATAGACGCTTCTTTGGCTACGTTGCCGTGTTTGTTTAATGCAAAAGTAAATTTGCTGGTAGCTCCTAGCAGCCAACTTAACAAGCTCGCTGGTGATTGTCCGGTATAATCTTTGATAGAAGGCGGTAACGAATACAGCGGTGGAGCACGATCCCACATCTCTTCGACCAATCTGTAACACAAGCCCGCATGCATACTCGTGTTTTTCAACTCGTTTTGATAGTCCAGGTGTTCGTAGTAATTAGCCAGAGTGTTTTGTTTCGCCGCATTTGTCGTTTTGATCGAAGAAATATCGCCGGCTTTCAACAGCTCGTCGTGTATTCCAGCTAAATATTGGATCAGTCGTTTAGTCACCTTCGACTGAATTTGTAAGAGATCGTGCATTTTTATCTTGTTCTCTAATGTATAATAACCCACAGTAGGAACGCTCGTTCCCGGTTTGACTCGATTAGCAGCCACCCTGCTACCGTAAATGTATTTACAACTGACCACTTTCAACGTATTGGCTTCGGTTTCAACGTGAACTTGTTGAACGCATTGACCTAAAACGGATTCTGATAATTTCTCGAACTGGTCAATTATAACGTTGATATCAAACACCAATTCTAGCTGTTCGTGTACGAGCTCTGGAGTAAGATTCTTGTGAAATCTGAATTGCTGTAACAAGTTATACAAGCAATGCACGATATTCTTGTTAAACATCACATTTTCCGTGATTTGGCCACTCGTATTGTTTTCCTTCGGTCGCGTTGACCGGTTAACGTGAAGCATAGACATAATGGGTTAGATGATTCCAACGTATTTTACTTTGATTCCTTTTAATAGTTTTTTTGAGTATATAACTGCGGGTAAAACTATGGTGCCGCGAAATCCCAGAAAGAATGAAACTCTTTAAATTTGGCCGGGTTTTTAAGAAGTATCGAATAGAATATTATCGTAAAGTAGTGTTAAAAAATCCAACCTTCTTTATCGAACAACTTAATGAGACGGCGGCAAATAATCATCTCCGAAAAGACATGAAGGAAATATGCTTTTATCCCGCCTTACTCGAAAGCTCTTCGGATATTAAATTGAATAAACTGTTGCTGATTTTAAGTGTGGATACGTTTTTCTTGTGCAACGGCGAGACAATCACGGACAACAAGAAAGTCATCGAGTATCAGCTTAAGCTTAAAACCATCAGCGATCATTTTTACAAAGAATGCTACGCAAGAAATGCCGAATACGAAATGCGAGCAAACGAGGCCTATGCCGAAATAAACTCGCTGCTAGCCGCAACGAAATCAGCGAACAGTAAACGGTTTAGAATTTCTCCTTTCTTCAACTTTTGGCACACCAGTTGTATTAAGGATCATTGGCAGTTGTTCGAATGTCAGCTCGAAACGGACGACTGCGTCCTCGTAAAATATAGGCTATTCAAGAAAAAACATAAGAATTACTGCTTTAATCCGTGTCTTTTATTTGGAGCGAATAAAGAACAGTTACAAATAGGATTAGATACAGACGAAAACTATTACTACTGTTGGCTAAAAATTGGACTTTTGATAGACGCTGGCAAAAAACAAGTTGATGTTAAGTCAGACGACTACTGAAGTACGACTGAAAGCCTCGCGAAAATGCTGGAGTAGAGCTTTCATTTTCTTGGTGTTTGTGTATTTGACCATCGATGCTTTAAGCTTGGTACCAAAAATCTGATTTACGCACATGGCCGCGATGTTTACGGAAACGCGTTTGGGATGCTCATAGATGATTTTCAATAAACGCCAGCATGCGATCTCGTGCTTATGTACAATCTTGCTGTTGATGAGTCTAAAAGTAGCGAATGCGTACTGCTCAAACACGGGGCCTATTGTCTGTGTCCGTTTTGAATGGTAAACGGTCTTTGTCTTTTTATACGACATCAGTTTCATCGAGCCGCCATGTGCCGTCCGATCAGCCTCGCTTCGATTATAGTCATCGTAGAAAACGTTAGGTCTGTCCGTTTTGTATTCCCACAGGTCGTAGCTGCAAAACATATAGTCATCAACGTGATGACATAACTCACTTTTGTCGTTAATCCGGAAAGAATCAGCCGCACGAATTTTCAAAACGTTGAAATTATCTTTTAGAAACTCATATAGCTGCGGAAACTCGTCTAGATTATACGCTGGGTTTGTCATAGGGACCGGCAAGAAGTTCGTGTTTGTATTGCTCAACGAGTCCGAGAATAATTGAGAAACAACCGCTTAGCGTGTTGTCCTCCTCTAAGACGGTAAATCGAGACGAGATGTCGCGAACTCGAGCAAGAAAGGTTTTGAAGTCTGTTTCTGTCGCAAAGCTAACATTGAACCTTTTCAATTCTCGTGTTAACACTTCGCTTTCCATAAAGATATCTGGCACAGTAGCTGTGACCGCGGTTTATAAAGGACCGAGGAATGAAGAAGATGATAACATTATTTTTTATTAATAAATACTGTCGATCAGTCGTGCTATCTCATTTCATTAGCACTAAGGTATGGAGGAACGACACAGGACTGCTTTCAGAAAGAGTTTGTCCAAAGTAACTCGATCATTTCCTTACGATCACGACGGATTTGCTGGTGTATTGGACTTTCTCTCATCCAACGACATTTTAACAAAATATATGAGAGAAGACATAGCATGCGAGCGAACGCCGACGTCGAAAATTCGAACTCTGATGTATCTCTTGCCTAAACGAGGACCGCATTGCTATAGATTGTTCCTCCAGGCTCTAGAATTAAATGGTTTCAACAGTATTGCGGACCTGATTCAATCATATGTTCACCCGGGAACAGAAAACGCGCAACAACGTATCCGGCAGCCGTCAGATGCTCATCAACATTCGGACCAGCAACCATTTATCCAAACCCAGTTATGTTTTCAACAATTCGTCGGTGCACAACCAACTGACAATGAGACAAGAACGTGTGACATCTGCATGGATAAACAAAAAACGGAAGTACTGATACCTTGCGGACACACATTTTGTTATGCTTGCGCCTATACATTTATTCAACAGAAACAATGCGGTATGTGTCGACAAAACGTCGTTACCAGTAACAACATTTTCCTGTGAGACTCTAAAAATTGAGAAAGAACTGCGTTAGCTTGTACGACATTAATATGTAGTTAAACTGGACTGTGGAATGGTGACTGTTCAAATACAAAATAACTGAGCAGGGACAAACGAAAACCACGTCAGTTTTGATGTCGAATAAAAGTTGCTTGTATCCACCGCTGATGTTAGTTATTTTTTTCCCCATATGCCTGCAATTCCGAGTAGCCGTATTCTTGCTGCATAGCACTTGAATGTACGGAGAAGTCTTAACGAGATAATAAGGTTCTTTGTACCTGCCCTCATCTAGTTTTACTAGTTTAAAATCAACGTCCGTTTTTAGCATGCTCCAGTCGTAACAGCGTATACTTATGGGATTGAAATAGAGCTGGTGAACGGGCTTACACATCACGCTACTTACATCGTAGCAATCGTAGACCGTATCTTCATCTTCGGCCGCAGATTCCTCAGTTTCCACAATGGTCGCCTTAAAGGAATATATGTTGTTTCCAAGAGTATACTCCTGAAAGACGAGAAGATTAGTGTAGCTTTGAAGTTTGTATTTTCGGATGGATGAGTAGACACAAACGAGATTAGTTCCAGTATATAAAGCTAACATAACGTGGGCATTATTCATGAATGTACTGTACGAGTCAAACGTTTCCATTGTGCATTCGTATTTCCAGTAATGATGTTCTACGAGAGTTTTAGCTCCCAATACACTAGGGCAAGAAAAGAAATCCATACTCATAATCTGTGTTTTCGTAAAATATGACGTAGTTTTCTTTTTCTGGTACGATAATATTTAAATATCTTGAGTGGAATTTGACGATGTACATCGCTTCATTATCACGGTCTTCCTTGCATATCTTGATTTCCTTCGAAGTCTTATCCAAACATATGATGAAGTGCGTATCCAAAACGTCGTCATTCAGATACCTGTTTTGTAGAGATTTTACCAGTGCACCGATGAAATCGAACGTTTCCTTCGGTGTGAATTTTGACAAACTGTCTTTATATATCAATTTCAAATGCTCGGCATCGTCGATGTATATCGCCGTCGAGTTAAACAATTGAATGAAATGCTTCCACAAACTCCCAACAAATTCGTGAATTGTATGTCGCGGATTTACGTTCGAACAATATGAATAGCATTCTTCGACAAGCTCCAGCTCCGTTTGTTCATTCTTATACACTAGTCGCACTCGCTCGTTTGGATCGTTATCATCATGATAGTAATAGGGTCCGTATTGTGTTTTTGCCCAGTCTTTGAATTTCTCGGAGCAGAAAAGTGAATCGCTTTTGTTGTGTTTATTTAAGATGAGTTCACCTCGATCCGATACATCGTACGTAATTTCTGCCAGCTCCTTTTCGCATACGATTTTTCGAAATACGCCTTCAATGTCTTCGTTAGTGTTCTCGGAATAATTTCTGTGCACTTTAACTGTCGAATCTGTTTCAGAGTTCCCTAGTAAATCAACGGCCGACATTTCCAAGTTGATGAAAAAAAAGTATAAAAACGGATTGAAGTTGCACGGCAAAATGACTTGATATAAATATACGGGGGTTTCGTTTTCGATAGATTGGGAGATTAATTTCGCACCCTCGTATTCAGTAAAACAATAATTTGGTCCAAATATCACATAATTGCCGTGAATAAGTTGCGGAGAAGCTATAACGATATAATCCTGTTTTGGATGCCAGTCCTCAATTTCGAGTATAGTAGATGAACTATCGACTATGGAGTCTTCCAATGTAGAAGTGTACGACATTATCAACGGGTTAGATAACTTTATTCTTACGAATTCAACCAGCAGCAAGATATGTAACAAGATCTACTTAACATACAAAACACTCTTGAAAAAACGCGGATTCACGAAGACAGCAGCTTGCGTCAATTCTGCCAAACTGAAATACTTAAAAAAGTCCTTATCCTTGAACAAAATGGCTGCGGAAGAAGAAGCGTATTATGCAGAGCACATTCATAAAATGATCAATGTTTTGATCGATGTAATTATCGTTTTTATTCACGATGGCGAACCAGATAATACGAATCCCCTCAAATTTATAAACGATCGCTGGCCTAGTTTAAACGAATACTGGAAAAACGCCAATACAAATACAGCTTTAGACGATTCTTGGATAATATCGACAATGGAATTACAGGCTGCTAAGCAGCCGAGTAACTACAAATTGGTATACAAAATGTTCGTCCTTTGCTGCGTCATTCGAACAGAGGTGCTTCATTTACCCAAACAGAGCTATTCGTCTTTGCCGCATTTCAATACGCTTTACACTCAGTGTAAAATTTAACTATATGTATCTAATAAAATCAGAAGACGCATATTGATCATCGCATCATGACGAACAATATTGTTCATTTTTCATTCGTTAGCGAACAGCTAATCGAAAATAAGGTGTCTTTAATATTCGACAATGATCTTAACGCATACAAAGGAAGCGTAAGCATTGCCAATTTAAAATTCCCCTTGCTGGCGAATTTAACACAATTGCAACGGTTAAATTCAGAAGGCAAACATAGATTCGAATTGCTGTTTTCGTGCAATGAAAAGGATTTGGTGAGAGTTTTTCTTTACGAGGAGCAACAAAAGATGTACAGTAACAGACACAAGTGTATTCGATTAAATGAACAAGTCATTTACAATTTATTGTATAAAAACAACTGCGATGAAGCTACTCTTTTTTTCGACGGAAATAATTTCGACTTCATCTATCAAACAGATACATTCAACATTTCGGTGTTAAGTACGATGTGGAATTTCGTTACTTCTCTGCCAGCAAAAATAGTGTATGTCGTCGTAGCGTCCTATAAAGCGTATACCATATTCGGTTGGTTGATGACATTCGCTAAATGATTATCCCAACAACTGACACTCGTGCAATTTAAATCCTGGCAAGTTGCAGCCTTTCGTGCGTTCAAATATCTTGTAATAAATGTACTGTTTCAGAAATAAATCGGTTTCACAAATCACGTTTTCGTTTATAATATGCGAATAGCCGAACGTTCGAGCAAATCGGATGATTGAAGTAAGTATTTCATTCACATAAGTTCTCACGTTAATTTTCCCCAGGACATGCTTGGGTCGTACGTGTGAAGTAGGTTCTGCAGCATTAACTTGATATATAGGATTTTCTGAATGTTCGGAAGACGAATAAAGAAAATCAGTCACTTCGTTGATTCCATAGTAAAAATAATCGCTGGAGTTCAGTTTCCTGGACAGTTTAACGTAGAAGTCTGATTCCGTTAAGGCGGTGTTATTTTGGATGATGTTGGGTAGATCGATCGTTTCAGTATCCGTATTTTTTATCATGAACAGGTAGACGGCCTGTACAATTTTGGGAGCGGCTGAAAATGGAGGATAAGATAAACCTTTGATAACCGGAATTTCCGTACGCTCGTCGATTCCTGCGTAGGTATGGATGTTTTTCATGTTGAAGCTTGTTAACTTGTGCTCTAATCTGAGAGAATAGCCAGAAACCGGTACCGCAATCGAATCCGAGCTAGAAAAAAAGCTGTCAGTGCACATACCAAAAACGTGCGAACTGTTTTGCTTGTAGGTCTCGCACATCACGTTAACCGTTTCGTTAAAGGTTTGATGAAACAATTCGGGATAGTAGCGCTTGCTCATACCAAACATGGTAGTTATAATTCGCTTAAGCTTAGGAATCGCCTTTCTGCATTTGACCAGTCTCGAGAAGACATTCTTCATACCAGGATCATTAAACGTTCGTACTATTGTAGATGCGAAGAAATTGCTGAAATCGTACACATACACTGTACGGTGTCGATCTGGCAGTTTTCGTTTCTTCAGATACACGACTCCTTTCTTCAACATAAACTTATGTTTGGAAAAGAACCTGTTTTTTACTGTTTTGAGAACCCTTCCTAATTTCTCTAACCGCACTCTCGGTAAACATATATCTAGTTTGACATTATGTTCATTGAAGAATTTTCGTCGAATAGTTGGGTGATTTGTATAAAATGAACCACCGTGTTTCTTCTTTCTCAGCTCTTTTGCGAGATCTCCGAGAGAATTGTAAGAGCCTATTATTTCATCGGTCTTTGAAACCATAATCGTGTGAGTACCGTTAGAAACGAGTAACTCGGGCGATTGATTACTGCCGGCAGTCGAAGGTATCATATTATGTCGATAGGCCGCGAAGTAGCTGAATCTTGGGACGAAACATATTTTCCTTAGTTCTATATCTAATGTTGGGTCGTTGGTTGCCACGACAAAATCTGATGTTTCTTCCAACAAGTACTTAACCAAGGTATCTTTACCGTGTTTGATGAACGAGTATGATGCCAATTTCGGTACGTAAAATGTTTTGTTATTTCGGACTTGTAAAGCTTTCAGGTATTTGGCTTGTATGTAGCTACGAATAGATTCCTTACACGTGAAATCCACTTGCGTTCGAATGAAGTGCTTTAACGAATCCTCGTTCTCATTCGGTTGTTGATTAAGGTATCGCCGTTTTGTGTTTAACTTAATCTTAGTATCTCCGCTCGTGTAGTCGGAACAGTAGTTCGCTTTATCGATTTGTACTTTTTCTGACAGAGTTTTCATAACCATTATGCGATTAAGTTTCATTGGATCTAAACCACCCGGCTCAACGTAGATTGCGTCCTCGAATGGCACGGGAATGTCTTGCATGAAATGTCGAATGGTTAGGGTGTCCTGCGAATTCGAATCCACCATAATTGGTTTGTGGTATCTACAGAGATATGTTTGTTCGTTCTGTACCAGTAATATATATAGACAACCCACGCGATTAGTGGATGTAATTGATTCAAAATCGATAAAATAAGAATTGACCATCAAATGATTAACTGACTGGTGGGCTAAACAATCCGTACTGATCATCATTATAATCAAATAACGAATACAGATCTTCTTCTATATAGTTTGCAGATTCACGACTTCTTGAAATACTGTGTTGAAAAGCAACCTGTTTATCGTGTATGAATTCTTTAAGGAATCTTCTGATGAGAGTGTTGATCTTTTCGTCTTCAGTCAAATAATACCAGTATTCTATAAATGTCATCAATAGTCCGATATCTAGATTTTCAATATGTTTCCTGATGAACGTATTGCCAATATCAAACGCTATTTCAGTTGGATGTTCGCATAAATCCCCGAATGTGAAATTTTTATAGGATTTGTCTGAAGGGAATATTTTCTTTATTTCTGTGCGCAGCAATATACTATCGTTTCGATGTTTCACAAGTATTTCGAACAAAGATGAATCTAATTCTATCTCTTCTTGGTCTTGAAGTTGATCGTTTGTTCGAATTAATGAACTCAAAGTGGTTGACTGTCCTATAGAATCGAAGGAAGATATAGAATGGTCTTCACTCGTGGGGTGTTCCCTGTTATCTCGTAGTCGCTCAAACAGACCCCGAATATGGTTGCACGTACTTAATACGGGTATAGAAAATTGATTTTCGTTACAGTAGAGAATGATGTCTTTGAAATAAACACCGTCAGAAGTCAACACATATGGACACGTTTCCTCTTCCGTATTTGTGCGAGCTATAACAGTGTAAATGAAATCAAAACTCGATGTGAATTCAGCTTGATTTCTGATAGCTTGAATTAGAGTACTTATTGGTTCTTCGCTCAAATAGACCATGTAGTGGAATACTCCTTGTCTTTTATAGACGATCAGATAAATAATGCTGCCACTCAAGGCGTACCTATACGTTTTTGCATCCCGTCGAATGATCTGATTTTGTAATCCTGTGATCAAAAATTCAGCAACGGTGTCTACCGCGTGAATCTTGTTGTCAATGAAATTTGATGCCGGTACAAAGAAATTATCCGGATCAGTAACGTGGCCATGCAAGCAGACACCCGTGTTTAATTTTCGGTCATCGTTTAAAATACTCAACGCCGAACACCCAACTATTTGCAGTCGTCTCGACATTTTTCCCAGATCATCGACACATTCATACGTCTGCCTTAATTCGTCGTAGTCAATTAGGTTTATGTCACCCGTAATCTTTTTGTGCTGCTTTACTATTTCTTTATATCCTTCCTCGCGAACGTTTAATAAGGCGATCAAATCGAGTAAGTAGTAGGTCGATAAATCACAACTACTTATACTCGTTTGCAATTTGAATGTCCGTGGATCGAAATGAACTCGAGCAACTAGAAGACCGTTGACTCGCCTATTATGAATGTCGGAATAACAGCTTAAATTGCATGTCATGTATTCTGGAACGTAAGCAAATTCCGTTCCAACAGCGGTATGATAGTCCATCTCGTCGCACAATCTCATTCTGTAAACTATTCGTTTAAATATATATTTTTTTGCGAGCGAGACCAAAATATAAAACCAACACAAACTTAGTGAATCGGGTATTTCTTTTAATCTAATCAGAAACATCTACGGTATTTCGATCGGTCTCTGCAAACGCATCGAGAAGCTGATTTCAAAAGTAGTCTTTGAGGTTATTCAACTTTTTGATAACAAACTGCGGCTTTTGAGAATTCGTCTCCGGCAACAAAGGCTCGGCTAACTGCTTGTCTTCTTCTAGATATATAACCGTAAAATTGATTGCTGGATATTCTGGTTTAAAATACATATCTTTTCGCAGCAAATGAATCGTAATGTCTTGCTTGTTATTTGGCATGTATCTCAGATTTTTTGCCAGTGTTGTTAACGACATCAAAATAATTTGATGAGATGGTATGTCTGCGTAAACATTTTTCAATTTGGTAACCAAATCCGCATTCGCATACGTGTTCGGAGAATTTGGTGATGCGAGCAAACGAAATAGTTGAACGGGGTTGACGTCAAAGAAATCGTTCAGATACACTATGCAAGCCTTATTTTCCGAAGCGTTTTCGACCGCCAAAGACTGTTGCGTTTCGTGCTTAATCAAGACATCATAATTCCCAAGACTTTGTGGAATCAGCTGTACCTCGTATTCTTCTACAGCACATGATAACGGCTCTGGTGGATCCGTACCGATAAGTTTTCTTAAGATTGGTTCGGGGTTTTCTGCGTTAATCAAAGTCATCATGGCATTAGAAACGTTGCTTTCTTTGGACCGTTTGAGTAAATAAAAAGCGAAGATATTTTGGGTTTTGAAGAATACAATGACAAGCTTGTAAAACCGACATAACACTAAATCATCGTTACAGTAAACGTTATCTTCCAAATGATACACATCGGTATATAGGTGAGACAGCATGATGCTCCACGCCAAAAAATAAAAGTTAGTTACATAACCTGATGGTTTAATAGTTTTTTTTCACGATAAATGTGTTCTCGATAAACTGCCTGAATAACTCATTAATCAAATGTTCACTTTCGTTGATTTGCATTCCCGCTTCGATCAAAGCAGTTTCGGCTGATTTAGAATCTATCTTTGTTTCTGGCTGACTTTGTACTTGATTGACGATTTGTGGTTCTGGATTGCGCTCACTCGCCTCTTGGGAAGATGTTTGAACAACGGATTGCTGTTGAACTTCTGTCTGCTCTGATGGCAAGTGTTGTTGATTACCGATAGGTTGGTACGTAAACTGCTGTTGAGAAGTAGTTTGTTGGTTAACTTGTTGCGGTATTTGATGCTGGTTCGATGTCTGAAGAGGATAAATAGGCATTTGTTGCTGCGCTTGATATTGAACCGGCCACTGAGATCGGGGAATTTGCAATTGGGGCTGCGCTTGATAAGCAGCCGCCGTTTGATTCGTTACACCCGGTGTATAAGCTTGAGGTTGAAAAGCTGACGGTTGAGTATCGTTTGTAGCAAAACGTTGTTCTGTGTACGTTTGAAAGGGGTTATTTGCGAAGGGCGGCGGTTGGCCATACCGTGATTGATTCATCAAATCTCTATACATATTTGTCTGTGACGCCAAAAAATCGGATTGCATCTGTTTCATTTGAGTTTTAAAATCGTTCATTTCCTGCCGTAATGCATTCGATGGTTGCTGATATTCGGGATTCACTAATGTTTGGGCAGCATTTACTACGGATTCTTCATCCACGCGTGCTATTTTAGATGAAGATCCACTCTGAGTGTCCAATGAACGTTTTTGTCCTCTCTGTTTAGTTAGAGCCGAAGCTATATTACTGATGAGATTAAAAGCGTCACCCATGCTAACGTTATCTTGTTGTTCTCGACTCATCTCGAAGGGGTTTAATGGAGACGAATTGGATTTTGTTGCTTCTTTAATACTTTTATTTTCGCTCTCTCTTCCAGCACAAATAAATTCGGTATCGGTCTCTCCGCACAGTAACGCGTCTTTGAACAATAGCTCATTTCTTTCGTGGGCCAGTTTCAAAGCGTTGCGAGTATAACATCCTAACACAATGTAAAAATCCGTTTCGTTATTAGAATATCGGTGTGGGGTCGAATTGCTGGCGTAACTGTATTTAATCAACGTTCCTCTTCGTGCGCCTAAATCTACTAACGCTACGTGTTTTATGGATAAAGAGTCTTTGTCGTGCGCTAAACTAAAACAAGAAAAACAGGCCTTTAGGTAAAGGAAAGGTGATGGTGTGGCTTTGGTAAAATACGTGATGAAATCCTCATTCATCTGATATTGACATTCCAAAAAAGCGAGATTGTCAATGATTCCTCTACAATATAATCCCTTGTTGTCTATCGTCAGTTCGTTTATAGAACCGATAGTCAAATCGACGCGAAAATTCACGTGTGAAACAACCAGAGGAATTGTTCTTTTTTCATTCTTATCAATGATTTGTTTTGCCAGAGATTTTGTGATAACGTATTTTGCGCTGGATTCTTTTACATTGAAAACAGACAGGTATCCGCTTACTTCGACACACCGGTACATAGCGAGTAGTATTCTCCGTAGAACTTCTTATTGAGTTCCTTTTCACAATGATGTAAAATGCCTTCGGGAACAACGCACTTGATTTTCACGAAGTACTCCGGTGTCGACTTATCGTCTCTGTTCAAATAAAGATAAAATATAGAAAGTTCGACATCACCCACTTGACCGTTGTCGTTGAAAACAAGACACTGCCCAAGCAACTGTTTCCCACGATTTGAAGTGAAGAAATTCACATATACTTTTTTCTCGAGGCTCTTGAAATCAAACACATAGGCTTCGTTTGTCGTAAAGTTTTGAATAGAAATCTCGCAAGACTCTTCGTATCTTTCCAGCAAGCTTTTCAGTAGAGTCGCGGTTATCCAGTTCACCTTAGGATCGCCGTTCTTTTTGGTGAGAAGGAGAATATATGGCTTTTCGTTTGTCGAACCGGATACGAAATGTCTGTTTTTGAAAGCTGAGTGAAGGAGATTCTGCAAATCAACCTCTGCGAATACATCGCCTTGAATCTCGAAGTTTTCTGGAGTAAGAGTTGTTTTTACCTCAGCAATACCTTTTGCTATTTCTACATAGTGGTACATTTTGGGTAACCGTTCAGAAATTGCCGACCGCTTTATTATCAAGTAATCGGGAGTTGCGCCAAAACAAGGAATGCTATGCAGCACCAGTTTACCAGAAGACATGTAAAAGTTATCGGTGTCTGTTTTGTTCAAGTAAGCCAGCAATACTTCTTCGCCTAGATGTCCATACTCTAAACATTCGGATTCGAATGGTATGCCTTCGGGTTTTCCTGTCGACATTTGGCAGTCCAAAGACCAGTATCTGTCGCGCAAAAAATCCAAATGGAAAACGTTCAAACTCTTGCATCTAGTATTGATGTAGTTCACGATATGATCGTTTCCAAAAAAGTGTCTTTTACTACTTAACCAAAACATTTTATTTAGTTTGCTTTCGGAATAGACTTTCTGAACAAACTCATGTATCGTTACGCACCCATCAAATTGCCCGATGTCGCTTATTTTCGAACAGGCTTGTTTAATTTCTTCAAACAATCGGTCTCTGACACCCGAAAGATTTGTCACACCGTAGGTCTCGAGCAAATATCTCGAAACAACGTCTTGGTCCATCAGCAAATGTTATAGAGAATGATCGTGTGAGCATAAAATTCTCTATATATTTCTTCTAAAGAATGTTTAAAATAATGCATAATTGTCTTTTCAAACCGTTCACATAAATACGATGTGCCTAGGCTTCAAATTCACAGTAACCTTAGCGATGGAAGCAGCACAAACCGAAATCTCCGGAGTCGTTGATCGGCTTGTTTCCAATACTCCGATTTCGGGAGTCGACTTCAAATGCATGCGAGAATTTTTCGGTGAGCAGGAAACGAAACTGTTGAATAAGGCCGTTAGAGAAAAGGCCAAGCAGTTAGCGGAATACCTGAACGCAAAACTGACGGGGTATACTCGGCGATTAGATTTAGCCTTCTACAGTTTCGACACGTCTAATGACGAAAAAGACTGGTATAAGACGAAAGGATTGTGGCTACAGTTCAACGATTTTGGGTTGCTTTTTACTTTCACCCAACACTGGCAACCAACTCCCTACTACAGCGAGGAACTGTTACATGTGGGAAACTCGCACTACGAATTGCGTCTTTTGATGCAGGATCCTGGTAAAAAGCTAGCAGTCAATGAAGCGTTATTGATTGCCAGATATTGTCTAGAGCATCTACCGTTCGATCGAGAGGTGGTGTCCAAATTTTCACAACTAGCTTTTGGAATCAAGGCAAATATTGGTCGACGTAAAGTTACTGACCATTTTGTAAACGACGAAATATCGGATCTTCTAAAGCAATGCAAAGAGGACCTCCGGCAAAATCATTCCGATAACGATGAATGTTGGACCAACGCATGAACAGATTTATTTAGTATTAGTACAAACTGTTCAGAACTCAACGTGCAACGACGATGAAAGTATACTATTATTTCCTGATTCCTGTGAAAGACAAAAACGTCGAAACTGTAAACGACCCATCGTTAAACTTTGTTCGTATGAATCCTCAGATTTTTAAAACCTTATCATCGCACGTCGACAACGTTGCAGACACGTTCTACTTTCTTTTGAAAAGTATAGACGAACCTTCGGTGGAAGTGAATTTCGATTCCTTGGATACCTTTCTGTCTAATAAAGACAACGGGAAGAAGCAACAAGGAGATATTTTGGATGCTGTTTTGAGCAGTTTCGAATACAAATCGACGAGTTACGAAAAGTACCTTGCTATTGCTCAGTACCCATTACTCGTCATCAGATCTGACGAGAGAAAAATAAATGTGTATTATCCGAAGAGTTCTTTTGATGTTTTCAATCATTGTTTCTTACATTTTTACCAGTTCCTTCATGTGAAAGAGCTGCACGAATGTAGAAGAAAAATTGATAAAGTCGTTTTGCTGAGTGACAAAGGGTATCGACCAGGAATTCATTCAAGCGCCAAATTCGCCATCTGCTGCATTCACAATATCCTAATCGAAAATCCAAGCAAGAAAATTTCAATATTAAAGCACGATTGTAATCGACCAGAGTGCGCCAGAGAAAAGTTCGACAGCAGTTTACATCAAGTCGTGAATCTGTTGTTAGGCTAAATGACAACGACGTGCTGTGTCTACTCGCCCGAAGAGGACGCGAATTTCGTTCAACATCTTAAGCTGATCGAAACCCACTCGCCGCATTTGAGACTAGGATATGCGATAGGTGGAAAACACAATCGCAACGTAGAAGATATTTTTTCGACAGAATCGCAGAGCTCAACTGCCGTTTTTATACGATCTTACAACTTTGTTTCTCACTACAATCGGATACCGAACACGTTCTTTTGGGTTAATCCAAAATACAACGCCACGCATTACCAGAACAAGTTCTTTGCGACCGAAAGCAAACTAGATCGGGAGCGAACAAGTCAAGTACTCAAACCAATGATTCCTCCAAATTTCATCGACGATTTTAGTATTTTGTCGCAATGTCATGAGATAAAAAACTATGCCAGATGTTCTAAAAGAGTATCTATTTTCTTGAGGTAATCGCACGCAAAAATAGTATATGTAGCGTACATGCCAATTATCGAGACTGAAATTGGTGACATCTAAAGATATAGCTCGACGTTTTGATAAATATGATGTTACAATGAACAAACGAAAGCAAGAGCAGATATCCGCAAGCGAAATAGAACCAAAATCTTTGAAGAAGCAAGACAATAGAGATGATAGGTTATACTATTCTTTTACCAAACCCGCTGTTCTGGGTAAAGGTTCGTTCGGAAACGTGCAAATTTGGTATAACTATTACAATCATATTCTGTGTGCGGCAAAAATCTTTAACAATAATAACGACTATCTCAAGGAACTCGATCGAGTGAAAATCTTGAATCAAGAAAATATCATCAAATATGTGACTTCCATTGACGACCAACACGTGATTCTGTTCAGCCTTTTCGAGCACACCTTGGAGGAGCTACTCGGGAATCGCACAGAAAATGTCTGTGGACTGTCTGAAGAATTGGTGTCGTCCTTAATAAAAGACATGAGCAATGCCTCGGATTACTTGATAAATAAGATACACGTAGTGCATCGAGACATTAAGCCGTCAAATATTCTGTTTGATTGCCAACGGAGTTCGTTCATTCTTACTGATTTCGGCTTGGCAATAGAATTTGATCCAATAAGATTAGTTTATAAGGATATTATCGGTGGAACGAAAAATTTCATGCATCCTAATGTGTTGAGCATAGCAAGCGGATCTCCAAATACCGCGAATGAAATATCGATACATTCAGAACTGTGGTCGTTAGCCGTGACTTACTTTTTGGCTGCTACGGGGAAATATCCCTACGAAACTACGATAAGAGACAAATGGATTCAGATCGCATTTAATAAACCCGAAGGCAGTTTCTGGATCAACGAAAAAGAAGAATACATGTACGAATTGACGGGTTATAACAGACTGACTTCTCGTTTTAGGACAGAGGTGCTTTCTCCATTGTTGATTTACATGATGTCTACCGCAGCAAACTTTGGAGATTACTTTTCCCGAGTTGAGCAGCTGCTAAACAGTGTCCACATATTTGATGTAAGATCCTTTAAACTTATATCATGTAACATCGGTCAGGACACTCTTTGCACCTTCGTAGTAAAATCGTTTGATTATCAAAACGCCTTAATAGCTTATGAGAAACGCCTTGTATCTGAGACATATGCGACCGTACCGAAGACTTCAGAAGCTTTTCCCGTCGTCGTATACGATTACAAGATCAAATCGAGTTTTCCAGACATCAAAATAAATCTCAAATACCAAATATTTGAACCAGCACAAGTTTTCTTTGCGGACCCGTTGGCCAAGCACAAACAAAAAGAAGTGAAATGCGTGTTCGCCAACACTCTGGAAGCAATTGAAACTTGCTCCAAATATATACAGTTATCGATGGAGCTGGCTTCATTATGTCACGAACGAGTGAAGACAAAGCAGATAGAGCTAGAGGTAAAATCGAGGTGTTTCGAAACTGAAGTAAACGAGTTTTTCAGACTTCACGCACCAAATAACCAGTTTAAAGATTTTGTGACTGACATGTATTCCAAACAAAGAGCAGCACTAGACAATTTCAATCCATATGTATTGGAAGATGGTGAGCTGTTAAAAAATCAAGATGTTAGCTCCTTCCGACAGCACGTGCAATTGCTTGATCAAAATAAATTTCGACCAACACTCAGACAGCACGTACAAGAAATACAAGATTCTATGGATAGGGCTATTGATGCAGTCCTCGAAATCATTGTTGGGTTTTTGAAAGGATATTCTACATGGTTTGAAGAAACGATTCAACGCATCTCAATCTTAGATATTTTAATCGATGAATCAACATTTGCAATTGCTGAGCTAAACAGCCAGATAGTGAATGAAATTCTCAAAGTAGGGCTGGGCTAATGTGCCTTATTTGCTAGTTTTACCCTTTCCATATTTGAGGCTTCTGTTAAAAAAGCAAACTTTATCACAATGTACATGAATATAAAAATAAATGTCATCGAGGATGCTGGCTCTGGATGTCTTCTATCGAATCGATCGTAATACTCAAACATCCACGCACCTATTAGCGTGAGAATCGTCAGGTGTGGCATAATGATAGATTTTGTAAATCGACGATATCGGAAGTCGAAGAAACTGAATATCGCCACAAAGACAAATATACCCAAACTCAGCAAGGACAACTGAGTCGTTGCGACCATGTCGTACGCTATGGCTATCGAACGAATAAAGTAGGCGTTCATCATGGCGAACATGTTGAATAGCTGCGAAAATAAGTAGTTGCCCAGAATTTGATAGTTCATGTATCTAAACCAACCATTTTCCATCATTTCATCCGTCGGCTCTTCCCGATTGATAGAATCGACGTCTTCATCATCATTATTTGATGACGGGTTCAACGTTTCGTAATCGTAATAGTCTCGGTGTGCGCGCTTCCAAAACACACACATTCGCAGGAGTCTCGTAACGGGTTTAAAATGAGAAACGGTGACCAGAGAATAAACGAATCTTAGATAAAACCAGTATGTCCAAAATAAAGTGGCGCAGAACAAACATAACATGAGCAAAAGCAGACACAGCTCCGTTATCGGCGTGGCATTGAAAACGTTGTGTCGAATAACCAAGGCATGTACTCCGTTTAGCGTTAGCGCGTTAAAGTGAAACACAAATACCAAATAAAACTTAATCTTGTATAAATTCACGAACTCCTTAGTTCTGATTAGTCCATAGGTAATAAATGCGAGCGAACATAAAGAGATTGTAAGGTTGTTCAAATAAACGGCATTTCCTTTAAAATACATCAAACCACTCATCATTGTGTTGTTTTCTTCGTGAAGTCATAAATAAATGTTCCAGTCGTTTGTGTGTATTGATATACTTTATTTCTCAATAACATGTTGAAATATGTTCTGACAGTAGACTCGTTAGGATGATCAGATATTTCCCCGCGCTTCTCTGTGGTATGTGAATATTTTGATACGTCGATATACTCTGATGCTCGGAGAGATCGTTCTTACCGATGTCGTAATGGTAAATATTCACCTCGGATGTCTGGTTATCAGCTAGCACGCCGATGACTCCGCCAGAATCTTGACAAGTGTCGGTCTTGAGAGCACATTTGTATTCTTCAATAGCATAGAAAAGACAGTCTTTGCCGAAGAATGTAAAATCGTATCTAGCAGATTCTACATGCTTCCACGGTGATACCAATGTCACATTCTCGGGCGTTAGCGTGACTTCTGAAATTAATCGCTCTGTTTCATCTGACATCAGCAAAACAGTATGTTGGTCGGCCGTTGTGGCGATTCGAGAAGTCGATGCACCCGATGGAATGCTAGTGTAGGTTATTTGACCGTTGTGATCGTTTATCAGTTTCACGCCTCCTAATGTTTGAGCATCTTTGATGAAGAACAGCGTTTCATTCATTACGCAGTACTTGTTGTCCCGCAAGTACGGTATTGCTTCTTTGACCGCCTCTGGAATATACAGCGTGGACCAGTTTTCGCCGTTATAGTAATGAGCGAAGCAAGGAGAATTGACGTCCAGACAAATAACGACATGCGGTAGTCTGTAATCGCGAGCAACTGGTTGTGAGCCCGCTTTGCAAATAACTAGCTTCGTTAAATAGTCATTCAAACATGTACGAGCTTCGGTCGTAGATTGTAATCTCAATTGTTTTAAATGCGTTAAACGTGCCCGATACATTTGTTTTCGCAGATGATCGAACAAAGGTGTGCCCTCGTACAATTTAAGATGATTGACGAAATTAACTACCTCAAATAGTGAGCTTTGTTTCACAGAAGCACCTATCTGATCTACTAGCGGTTGAATAGACCATCGTTTTGCAAATTCGTACAGTTCATAATCGGGGTTTGTTTCCGTCCGTTTAGATGAAGGGTCAAGAATGTATGATTTTAAACGATGTAGAGCTTCAATTGATACGTTCGTTTCTACAATTTCCCCACAGAATTCGGCTAGATTGGTAGAAACGTCGTTTACATCTGCGAATGGAATGGCCACATAGTTTTTACCTCGTTTATCCAACAAGACAACCGAGTATTTCAGTTTTGTTAATGGCTCCGATGGAGGTAATGCTGTTTGACAAAAGCCATCGAAGTCGTCAATATCCATTCCCTCCACCCCAACATCATTCATTGACCTGTTTCGTGTGTACGATTTGACGGGGAAAAATCTAAACGTATACCCGTCTTTCATTTGCTCTCCTGCGAACAAAAATGCGTACACAATATGCTTATGCTTGTTTTCTTTTTCTCTACCAGCGGGTGAAAACACATAGGGTTTAGAAAGATGGTCGACATCGAATAACAGTATGGCTGTTTTGAACAAATGAGCCGCAATATAGACGTCGACGATAGAAGCCTGTCGGTAGGTTTCTACGGCCGTTTTCATGTATTCGTATACATTTGGAGTGCCATCTTGCGAAGACCGCTCTTCTTTAAACATTTCGCTAAAGTAAGCAGCGTTAGTTTTTGCGTGTTTCATTACAGCTATTCGAATCAGGTTCGCTTGGTTTTCTGTACCAAATATATACACCGATAAGGATCTGTAAAAGCTGTCGAGTGTCGTTTTCAAGGGCCTAGTTTCGAAAGGGCCTTTGCTGTCCACTTGAAAATATTGTCGAAGCCCAGTAAACGGTGTATTGGGGACAACCATGCGCCAAACTTGTTTGCTGAGATTATTTCGTTGTCGGAATGTTATGGGCAAAGGAAGATTTGTTTCTGAATACATTTCCATGATTTGACTTCTCTTGAAATGAGAGAAATTATATGCTGTTCAAATACGTGTTTTCACAATCGAACTTTTTCAGATCATCGATATGAACGATTCCTTTAAATAGTTTATTTGTTCGCATCTCTCTCAAAAGAATAAATCAGTATTTAAACAAGTATTCTATCGCGTTTTCATTCAAACATATCATGGCGTGTGAGGCAACAGATTTCTTTTTTTCGAAGGCGGAGATGCAATTAGAAAGCGAAACTTTGTGTCACGATGACATCCTCGAAATGTTAAAAAATTTGGAATATTTTCACATCAAGCTTGCATATCTGACCGAGAAATTAAGATATCGAATCACAGAAATGGAAGCAAAGGAAACTGTTCCCAGATACAAGCAAATTACCGGATTGACCTTTGAAAACTTGAGTTTGGATATATCGAGAGTGTATGTACGACTTCGCGACAATAGTAAGATAAAATCCAAACGATGTGGTGTCAGAGTTTCTTTCGTTCTAAAATCTAAACTAATCCATTGTATCGATGTAGTACTCGAATATGACGACGTTCAGTTAAATGGTGATCAAAATACTCGTACGTATTCAAACGAACATGCGTCAAATTTCGTAGTTTCCGTTTTTGAATTTTCCAACTTGGAAACATCGACACACTTAAAAAAACAGGCAATGCTGATTTTTCAAAAGGTTATTCGAGGCATTGGAATTAGTGAAACATTCGATGAAGGCATGATGCCCCTAGACCAATTGATAGCGGTCGAGTATCGATCCTTTTTGTGTTCGAACATAAATCACACATTTCAGAAGGAGTGTCCAGAATTGTATCAGAATATGTTGTTCATGATAAGTGTGTATCAACATTGAAAAAGCCAACAACATTCAAACATACCGATTTGAAGTTCCAGTGTAAGGGGTTTGGATTCAGTGAACAGGGATCGATTTGATTGGTTGATTATATTCCTATATAAGGTGCGGGAGCTCAAAATCCAGTCACTGCAACTTGAACTTCCGTAAAGATAAGTAGAATCATGGCGAGTGCAATAATCAGTTGGCTGATCAACCTTCTTCGGGTAACACAATCCACGAACGTTGACAACAAATCCTCAACTACTAAGCCCATCTACGGATAATTAACTATTTAAGCGTGTTTTTTTACCGAACTTAGGAATTTACTATTGTTCAGTTGACAACGAAAACCATGGATTGTTTGGTATTTTTATTTTTCGCCGCATTGGCAGCTACGGCGTATTGCAAAGAATGCGACTGCGGTGCACACTGTGGTCACTTTAAAGGATTTGAGACGGATGAAAAATGCTATTATATTGCCGACATCAATGCTAGTCACGGAACTCAATTTCTCATCAATAACGAAATTCACGAAAAGTTAATTATCGACAATGTCTTAAATGGTGCGACATCAAGCAATGAAATACATTTTGCGACCGACCAAAGTTATCGCTTGAATCGCTTTAATACTACATGTTTAGTTTCCGATTGCTCGAAATCAGTCTACGTTTCTACATGTCATTGTACATTGAATGCCGTTGAAAAAGTGTGGTCGCAAGTAGAGATGTTCTACAACAATTTCCCGGAAATATTTTGGAGCAGCATAGTTGTAGTAATTGTACTGATATCTATCATTATCTTGAAATGTTGCATTTGTTAATCAGAAAAACACGTGCGCCTCCTGCTTTTTATCATCCCAGTATCGAAGAACATACTTGCTGTTTTTACCGTCCGAATCAAAGCGAATGATGTTGATGTTGTTTAGTATTACATCGAATAGAAAACACTGGTCTACTTTACTATTCGATTCAACGTGAGTTTCGTAGAGGAATTCAATTGTGGATTGTTTGTACCAGTGTTGTATCTTTTCGAGAAAAAACAGTCGAAAGTTGGGAAGCTCGACATTATTTGTGCAGTAGAGATCGTACGTTAAGCACAGCAAGCAACTATCTGTTTCTATTTGATTCACCAAGTAATTTCGTAGATGATGTAAAAATGCTTCGATAAGATTAACGTCTCCGTGTTTCAATAGTTCCTTTATTTCGTAGACAAACGGCGGATGCGCAATTGGAAACGACATGCCGCTGTATTTGTCTAGTGTGAATTTTGCACCAGCCAAAATTCTGCCTTGACAGTATGGTCTAGAACACGGTGTTCTAAGCAGATGCAACTTTTCGATTAAATTCATAAACTGAGGATATACGTTGCACTGCTGTTCGAGTAGGTGGATCAGAGCCGTTTGATTGGGAACGATTGCTTGTAGAAAGGTGTCCAGATCATACACATTCAAGTCGTTGCAGTTTTCGCTAATGTTAATATTCAAAGATGTCTGTTGCTGTTGCACGTAATCGACATCACAATGCGGCTTCTTAGTCGCGATTTGAAACAAATATTCGAATGGTTCGACGAGTTCTCTCGTACTCGATCCGTTTTCAGTATTACTTATTACCAGTAATTCAGAATCTTGAACAGTTGAAATTGCCTCCCGCACACAGTTAATCTCGTTGTTGTATGTCATCAACTCATCTAATAAATCGATGCTTATATTTTCCATTGTACCAAAACATGAAACTGTCATGCACGTTGTATCGGCTTTTATACCGGTCTGTTGTTTAAATGAATTAATAACCAATAAATTAGTATATAATCACAAATTCGTGTCTGGTCCATTCGTTTAAGGTACGGTGTACCTTGTGATGGAACGTTTGTTAGATGAATTAGACGAGACTCTATACGGAACAGATACCAACGTTTTATGCGAAAAACTCAAAACGTCCTTCCGAGTTATAAAACACAATTCTGAAAGATTGCCTAACATCTACGCTCGATATCTCAAGGATAAACAATTTTACAGTTTGTTCGTTCGATCTCACATGGGATCAGGGAAGACTTTTCAGCTGAAGAATATCATAAGAAATTTAAAACGTTCCGCTGCTTTGACGAGAAGGGAACTGAAAATATTAATCATTACTCCAAAGCGAACGTTTGCTTCCTACGTAGCCAGTCAATTACCGGGTTTCGTCGATTACAGACACGCTCAACGTCCATATTCTTACACAAAATATCCTAGATTGGTCGTCCAGTTGCAGTCGTTGAAACACTTTAGCGATATTCAAAGCGATTCCTTCAGCATAAAGGGATACTCTCTCGTAATCATGGACGAAACACATAGCATCGTAGAGGAACTATTTTCCGATTTGTCTACTTCCAAGGAAAAACGTCAATGCATGATGATTTTCATCAAGGTATTGAGAGCTATTCCTAGGTGGCTATGTATGGACGCCCATTTATCGATAGACTTGATCAATATTTTGAAGAAAATTGACAACGACAGCGGTATAGACAAACAGCGCTTTTGCTTGATAAACACATATACACGCGACGACTTCAAATTAGTATTTTACAGAAAATGCCTGTATAACAGTTTGATCTTGAGGTTATTAAGAAAGAAACTGTGTAACTCCGAAACGTTCAGCAAATATAAACCTCTTCTGTGCACTCAGCGTATCAGTAACATTGTACTCGACGGGAACGTTGACAAACTAGAAAAAATATTCAGACATATATACGTTCGCGACTTTCTCAAATCCTCAGATAGGAACGATTTATTAGTCGAATTGCATGATTCTCTGAGCCGTGGTAAAAAGATATGTGTCACTACGTCAACGAAACGACAGGCCATTATATTAAAGAATATGTTTAAGGCGTGCGGAGCTTTCCAAGTTGGGATCGACGTATCCTCGACCGTTCCGTATTTTGATACGCATTTCATATTTATGGAATGTTCGACTTGTGTAGCTTCGCCGGCTGCTTTCGTGCAAGCCGTGGGTAGAATAAGAACTCTTAAAAGTAAGGAGTATAAGATCGTGGTGATACAAACCAAAAAAGAGGCCACCCGTAAAGCTCCGTTAAACATGAATGACTTGCTCCCGTTAAATCGCAATATAATCATACCTTGCGAAAAGAAGAACGAACACATCTCGAGTCTCTTGATAGACTTCCACTTCAAGGAAAAGTCTTTAGGAAAGAGTACTTATTTATACGTGGGTATGTTTATTCGCTTGCTTTCTTGTAAAGCGAAACCGTACGTAATGATTAATGGCAACCTCTTTCACACTGAAGACGTGGTCAATTTTTCTTCATTTCAGTACTCGTATAAAGACTATGACAAATTTGTTGATCAGTTTATTCTACAATATACGGATGAAATACAAGTCAGTTTGAACAAATACGTGAATCAGATTTGGAAGAAGCTAGAATCAAGCTCTATTTATGTTTCAACGTTGGTGAATAATTTTGACGCTTTTATCAAACTTCCCGACAACATGAGTCGAAGCGAGTGCCTGCTGAAAGTTTGCGAATTCACATCCTTTTCCTATGGGTTTTTGTACTCGTACATTTTCGCAAAGGCGGAAGACTGGGATATGAAAAGTATATATTTCGAAAGGCTTCTGAAAACCTTTTTCTCAAAGTGCGATCTTCGAGATTTACGGCGTTTCAAGGCACTCTTCGTTCACTTCACTAACGTTTGCACAAACACTGGATCTTGTTACTTGAAAATCAACGAGACCGCATTTCAGAACTTGCTTCAGGTTTATAAACTCGATATCATCTCGTGCTATTCGAAGTTCGTGAGTTCCATCATCAGCAAAAATGCCGATGTACGGGATTTGTTTTGCAAGCTACTGTCAAAATCCTTGCATTTGTATATGAATAAGAATAGTGTCGATCTCACCGAAATGCACGCATATACTAAAATTATCGACGTTGACAAATTGTTGAGATATAACGTGAACCAACTTATCAACTAAACTCTAAACTGTCAAACTCCAAACCAGCATAACAGGTCGATGACGGCGTACAGTATGTACAATACCAGTACAAACGCAAAAATTAGTCTAAGTACGAACACCTCACCATCCATTTTTTTATCCACGCTTGTTAGATAATGCAATAACCATTTCAGTCGCTGTAATAGTATAAAAGAGAAATATACCAGGATTAGTCATTTCACTTCTAATCATGTCTTCTTCGAAACAACACCCGGTCCTTCACTGCCAGAACGATGACATTTTCAAGATGTCACTGTATTTGCTGGTTAAAGAATGGCTTACTGGTAATGTATCTAATTACGACCCACCGTCCGAACAATGGGAGATAGATATGATTCGGGAGTCCAACGAAAATATGAACGTGACAACCGTTCCAACCTTTTTGAAGACCAGACAAGTAAATGAGTGCTTCGAACAACTGATAGAGCTTCATGTGCCTGCGCATTTAAAAAATACAGCAAGTCATCGGCAATGGCTTCGATTTACGTACGACCTCCTTCTTGCAGCTGGAATTGACTTTGGTGATGAAATGAAAGAGAGAGTTCGCAAACACGATCTGAGTAAATATGGACACAAAGAAGTTGTTGGTTATGGCCTTATGTTTGGCGAAGGGTCGTTGACGTTTAGAGATTTGTCCGATCCAGCAGAGAAAGTCGAATGGAATTGTTCGGTGAAAAATCACTACGTCGAAAATGATCATCACCCCGAGTATTTCTATCCGATTAAAGAAGACGGAAAGAGAGATAAATCGAGAAGTATTTTAGAACTTAAGCCTGACATTGCAGACCTTGTTATTGGAGAGGGGATATTTGATATGTTGGCTCGGAGAGGAGAATCGAATATGAAAGAAGATCACGACTTTTCTGTCTCGAAATGGCTGGACATTGAAGAAAAGTACCTTTCTCGATACGCCAGTGATGACAAAACATACGTCAAAGAAAAGTTGTATGTGTATTTAATAAAAGCAAAAGATTACTTGGAGAAGAACCGCACTATGAAAACTCCAACCGAACAGTTAATCGTCGAATAGATCATTGCTGACCCGTTCCTCGTTCATTTGATCGTCTTTCAAAAATTGTTCGATTGATATTGAAAAATTTACTGTCGTTGTTAATTTCGATTAAATGATAGCAATAGTTTAAACTGCTGCTCTTCTCTTTGCTTTCACTGCTTTCACTGTCGCACAAGTCTGTTCTGCCAGTTTTCAGGTACCCTGTATTTTTCTCGCAACTTAAACACCTGTAGTTTTCAGGTAGCTTTTCGTTTCCCTTGATGGAAATGTTACTGATAAGTTGAATCAATTCGTTTTGCGTGGATTCAAGAAAACTCATCTTGTCTTCGTCAATATGAAATCGTTTCCAATATCTCGTCCAAAGAGAATCGAATATGGTGCACACGTTTCCTAATGTGTCGTCTGCATTTTCGGAACAAAAGTTATCGTATAAAGACATGTTGTCTTGGCTTTTCTCGATGACTCGTACAAGCTTTTGGTAAGAGAGAATAGCCGCCTTCAAGGAAAACTGAACCTCGATGTAAAAGTGATCTGTTTCAGTTTCGCCTAAAGAAACAGACTGCAAAACTTCAAGATTTCGCTTAAAGACCGGCAGTAAATTCACTAAAACATCAAACGAAAGTTGTTGAGACCCTTCGGCATAATATCTCGCCTTTTCTATAATCGACAACGCTACTAAAAATTCGTACTGAATGCTCGACCTCAGAGAATACGAGGTCATTATTTACGCATTGTGTTAAAAGGAAGAAAGTCAAATTGTGGTTTTAATACTTTTTTATTTCGTTAGGATTTTAGAATGATCTTCGGTCACGAGACACTCAGCCATTTTCTCGATAACCTCTTCTAATTCTTCGACAGAAGAGAGATATCTCGCGTCTCCGTATGGAAATAAATCACATGTCCCCTTTGTACCGCACGTAATAACATCATCCTCTTTCCTATGATTGGCCGAGTAGTTTTTCTTGAATAACGATGTCTCCAGGTAATTTGAATTCGTACGGCACATTATTCCGTATTGTGTCAGAAATCTATTCGCGTAATAAATCCAAACGAAAATAGTTGAGGAATCGATTAGAGATATTTTGAGATAATACTTATCATGTCGATCATTACTAACCAGCCAGTTGTCAAAGTAAGTCAGCAATTCGCTATAGACATCATTAGCGCGCTTGATAACGCTAGCTTGCGAAGAAATAATATCGGATGCAAACGAATCAGCCATAGATGTATTTGCCGAAAGTATAAATACGTTGAATACGTTTAAATACTTTTTTCGTGGATGCTAATTCATTGGAAACGAGACATAGAAACGAGAAATATGACACCGAGAAAAAAAATATATAAACAAACAAAAACTTCGAACTATCGAAGAAATAAATCGACAGTATGGCAAGCTATTTCCCGAGTGGTCGTAACTCGCCTAATATTCCTCCAGATGGAAATTCAAATCAAAGTTGGTGCCATTTTTGCAAATACTTTGTTCCGGAAAAATTGAAGAAGATCCACAACAAATGTATGCCCCACATGCAAAATGTTGCGAACTGCCAACCTCCACCTTCTGGTTTTCGTGATGCTCAATCGCCAACTTCGTCGTCAAGTTATCAGTCAACGCCTTTCCCCAGTCACGATGCACAATCATCAAGTTCATCGTCGAGTAATGACGTTATTGAAATTCTTTCAAGCACTGATAGAACGAGTGCTGTGACGAGGGAATACGGCCAACCGACATTACCGGTACACGTGTATTCTTCTGGAAATAGTGTTAGTTATGATAGGAGCATACCGGAATACTTGTACTATCCGTCTACACACGATAGAAGTACCATCCAAGATTCATCTGGAAACAGTGTTAGTAATGACGGTACAAACAACAGTTTTATTAGACAACGCAATCGGTCCGTGGATAGGAGATCGCCAGATATGAACCATCGCACATCACACCAGGGTGGAAGTACGATCCATGTTTGTTCGTCTACAAACGGTGTCAGTAGTAGAAGCAATACATCTAATTCTAACTTACCAGATTGTTTTGAGGAGAGGAGCGTACCGGATTCCAGCCACTCTTCGTCGAGAAGAAGCAACAGAAGTTTAAAACATGTGTGTACTGACGGAAAAGACTGTTATGAGGAGATGAACATACCAGATGCAAGCTATTCTTCTAGGGGTAGCAAGAGAAGTTTTCGACACGTGAATTCTAACGGACCAGATTATTTTGAGGAGAGGAGCGTACCGGATTCCAGCAACTATTCACCGAGGAGCAGCAACAGAAGTTTCAAACATTTGGGTTCTATCGATGAAGGAAGCAGTTGTTTTCCGGCAAGCACAACTTACCTAAACCAGAGCACGGTTGGTTACAATTCCGCGAGCAGCGACATTACACTCGATAGCGATTCGGATCATCTGCAACATAGTGATTACGAGTCTAGCATTCATGAAGCAATACCCGATGATTACTTCTGGTAATCGTCCATACTTCGTGGTTTAGAAAATAAACAGACAAACCGTTTCTAATTGTTTGACTGTTGATTAAATATACAATGTTGAAAGTATGGCATTTTTATTTATTTAAACACATTCATCATTAGTAAAATATCTATACGTTTAATCATGGCTTCGCGTTTCCTTTCTCTCGAACAGCATAAACATCTTATGAAAAGTAGATTTAATATGTCCGCAAGAAGATATCCGAGGTTCGAAGACAATCCTGAATTGATTTTGATCGAGTGTGAAAACCTATATGAAGCAATATCGTTCGCTCTCAATGGCTCACGTATGTACAGCGACGTTGTCCAGCGAGAGGTACTCAACTTCATGAGATATATTTGGTTAAATTCAGCTGTTCTCGAAAATCTTGAAGGAGCATTAGAGGAAGGCGATTCCCTAGAACGTTATGCCTGTGATCAGCTCAACGATTTCGATCCAAGTCCTACTCCTCCGTTTCTCGAAGTCAAAGCAGCAGCAACCTTTATGCAACTAACGATTCACGTGTTTGTGCCGCAGGAAAACAGACACACGCCAAAGTATTCTTTTACACCTATTGTGACCAATTTGAAGAAAGGCAGCAACGATCGTTTTACTTACGATCCTGAATGTGGGATTTATGTCGCTGCTTTCAGAATGGGTAAAAAAAACCAATACCGATTTGAGGGAGTTGTGGCTTTTCCTCAAAATCTTGTACCTATTGCTAACTAAATTTGGGAAAACACTGTAACAAATAACGACACGATTTAGTCATATGGAAATATTTATCGATGAATATTGTAAAATATACGACAAATAAACTTGAAATAAACTTGGACTCTCTGATTCTCATTACTCCAGTTTTGCTCTCTTGCATAAGAACTGGCTCTCAGCATTGTCTTCGTCATCCTCATTGTCGACCTGTTCAGTTTGCATGGGACGATTATCTTCCTGAGTATGTGTCGCCTCATTTTGCAGAGGCCGTTTTCGGTTCTGCCTGTTCTTAACTCTTAAATAGACTTCTTTGATCCGTTTTGCCGTTGTCTGTACGGTACTCTGATCGTGATTAAAGTATTCCGTAAGAACGAGTTTTAAGAACTCACGTATTTTCTCGTTAGCGAACAGTCTTGGTGGAAATCTTTCGTCAAACTCTGACAACATTTCGTTCAGAATTTCTGGCGTATACCTGTGTTCGATGTAGTTTCCTTGTTCCGCGAACGTAGCGTCGAACACAGAGTCGTAAAACTGCCTGCGGTACGTATTGATGTAGCTGGTATAGGCCGCATCTTTTTCGAGCTTATACTGTTCTTGATTGATGAATGTGGTCAACACGTTTGAGTTCGAAGCGTCCTTGAAGCGATTTCTTTTTTCACCAAATGGCATATAGTAAACGGACGATCCCGGATGCATTTTGTTGACAGAAAACCCATTGAGGAGTTCGTTGTGAGAATCTAAAGGTTTTCCCGAACACTTCTTAAAAAACTGCTTTTTCCCTTGCACATCGACGAGGAATTCGACCATATTGCAGTTCAAACCGTATAGAGATTCGTGTTTGTTGAATTCTTCGTTATTCAAATTTTGATCAATATCGTAGTTCGTTTGGTTTTTTACGAGCCTGTTGAACGTCATGAAAGCCACCTTATCGTATGATGGTTGAAACTTCAAATACTCCAACACTTTGATAACGCTCGTGAGCAACAGGACGGATGACCAGTCTTCCACTTTAAATTGAGTTACGTACTTGAACAAATATGCGTACTTGTCCAGCATTGTGTCACGAACCTCGTTTAACACGTCTCTGCAAAAATCGTCGTCTTGAATACCCAGCACTTCACATACTCGCTTGGAACAGAAGTTTTTGAAATGTAGAAAAGTATTATTCAATACCATTGTGGACTTCATATTCCCAGATTTCCAGCTGGCCATACTCTGAATCATCGGTTGTGCCTTTCTACTTCCATTGCCTTTTTTCTCGTCGTAACGTCCGTACAGATAGGTTTTGCATTTATAGGACACCTGACATAATATTTCGTTGATTTGTTGGTAGTTTTCCGATAGTTTGCTCTGGACGTCGATGAACATGTCGTCGGAGAGGTAGCTCTTAACAGCTATTTTGGGTATAGTTGTGTTCTTAAGGTTTTGATACTGCGTTACGGCAAATCCCGATTTGTTATCGAGCAGTAAAGGACGCACCTTAAGGAAAACGTCATTGACAGTTTGATTCTGAAAACTGGATTGCTCGAATAACAGCAGGCATCGCAGAATGTATTGCAAGCTTTCGGACAGCAGAATGCTTGTAAATCCTTTATCGTAGAGATTCGCAATTTTGTAAGTGTTTCGTATTTCAGATTCTACGGTATTAACGTACACCACTGATTCCGCACCGTCGTTCAGTTGTTGACAAAACTGCTCGCATGTTCCAATAACGTTGTCCAGCTGCATGCAGATCCATTGCATAGCGAGATCGGCGCGATCATCGATATTCTCTTCCGTAGTCGGGCTGTCTCCAGCAAACGATGTTAAGTCGAGACTATAACTGTCGAGTAAAGAGTTTAACAAGTCTCTGTGATGTTTTTCCCAAATGACCGTATTGTTCACGTCCGTGTTAGTCGAGCTTCTCGCTTCCTTGTTTCTTAAATTACCCAATGGTCCCGTCCTGTTGTAATAATCCGACGTGTAAAAGCACATGATAGCGCCAGATCTTTCTTTCTTCACCGCAGTGGATTTCTTCGTTGAGAAAGTGAACATAAGAGACGGACTGTTGATTGCGCATATTTCTTGCTGACAGGTTTCGCAGCTTCTTCGGCTTGTCACTCTAGAGTAAAACACGCACGTGCTTAACACGTGCGTCAACCAGCTGGCATTTTCGTACAAAGCTTCGCACAATTCGTTGAATGGATTTGTGTAAGGATCCAAGCAGACGATAGACGGTTTTCCCTCCACTATCTCGCGTTTACTAAGGTTCCTCGCATTAAAGCAGGAGCCCATATCGAGCAGCATCAGTATTTGAAAAAGGATCTTCATCCTAATGGTTTCCTCATAGTCCGAGTCCTTTAGTATCGAAGACGTCGCCCCGATATCCTCCATTTCCAGGTTTCTGGATAAGTACAGT
This sequence comes from Cyrtodaria siliqua, assembly GCA_037043455.1. NCBI lineage: Eukaryota > Metazoa > Mollusca > Bivalvia > Adapedonta > Hiatellidae > Cyrtodaria > Cyrtodaria siliqua. Next base: position 115,512 of record JAWPHD010000314.1, on the reverse strand, counting down.
TTTAAAGCAGCGAGGCAATAACTTTCTACATTTTGATCGTTCTTACACACGATCGATTTCAGTTGATTGTTAAACAGGCAATTGATATTGCGAATGTACTCGTCGATACTGTCGCTTGGACGTTTTAAGAAACCCACGAAAAGCTGGGTTAATGTCAACAGTTCTCTTTTTATGGCTCTGGTTACTCGCTCGGACAAAACAACGTTGCTTAATTCGCTAGTACTATAACCATCAAACTTTGCAACTGTGTTGTTCGAAATGGGAACGAAGTGGCTCATATCTCCGTTGCCAAATCTGAAATTTGAAGTATTGCATTCTTGAAGGCGGGCTGACGAAGCTTGGGTTATTATCAAGACGGTGTAGGTTTCTTCGTTGGCCTTTAGATACTGAATCGTGTCTTCGTCGTCCTTGTCATTCGTCAGTAGTTCTGTCTCTTGTGGAAAGTTTACTGTCTTCTTGACGTTTTTCAAATGATGTAAAACGGACTTATGCATCTGTGAATGTATCGCGCTGTATACTTTATCGTCTTTAGGACGCAAGAGTTTATCGTACAAGCTTTTTATTTCTCGATGCCCGGCGTCGTGTATCAGAAACGCAAACTGCACGAAGCTGTCCAACAAAGGCACTTTCATCTTGCAGTGTTTGTGTTCCATAAACACGTTTTTGCCTCTGAACATCTGAGGAAGAAATATTTCGACTGGTATCATAGACACGTGCGTCGAATACGCAGAAGGAAAGGCATCGCCGTACAAGCACTGTTTTAGAAAATCAGCTTGATGTACTTCAGACTTATTGATCCGTAAAAGAAACGCGCCTTCATTGACCGCCACGGATTTATTGGTCAGAACGTTTTCTAGTTGTTTCTTATCCTGTTCGTTGGCCATTGCGATTGTATGAGAAAAACGTATTTTGTCGACCGTATTTATACTCCATCACACCGCAAAAGCCGCTTCACAAATATTATTTTTGGTGGGTTTGGGGTTTTTAAGGATCGATTTTATTTTTTGCTCGGCACTATCGGATTGAACGTCTGGCTGATCCGAAACCGCGTGTAAACTAACAGACTGAGGTTGTTGAGCAAATATCACCGGTCTGATTACTTCGCTGTATTCCTTTTGCCCAGCCAAATTACACACAACTTGTTTTTGCAATATAACTGCATCGGTGTACTGAGAATTTTGCAGAGAACCGAGCTGGATTTTTTCGTTATAGCTTATAGTGGTCAATATTTTCTTTAGTGAATTAAGGTTTGTTTCGTTTATCAATCGTTCACCGGGTGTTAACGAAGGGTTCTTTAAATCTTCTACTATCAAATGGAATTTGTCCAAACAGCTCATTTTCAAATTCGGTACGTCGATTTCTTCTTTTAAGAACTGAGCTTCTAAATCGTCTACATCGTTGTTGAAATTTGATTTTCGACTAGCAACTAACAGCTGTCTACTTTCTGCGGAAGAGGATACATCGTATTCGTCGTCATCGTTGTCGCTGTTATACATATTTATTCTTATCACGGGAAGCGAACGAACTTTTCGATATTTCGAAGGAGTCAAAGTTAATAAAAACGAGCAACACTGTTTGCAAGACCTCAACATGGTTACGATCGCTTTCAAAGCGCTGACATTACCCGTTCACAAGTGCGATAGCCTTAAAAGAGCAAAAACTGTGATTGAAGCTAAAACGGATATGCTGCTATTGTTTCTATGCAATTCGAAAATCGCGGAAGAAGACTTGGCACTAGTCGAAAAGGAACCTCCGTGCGTTCTCCTCTATCTACACGTCCTCTCCACGGGACTGACGGAATGTTTTTCAACTCCTTACCGTTTGCTAAAACTTGAAAGAACCGTGTTCGCAAACGAAGTAGTGAATAACAATTGTATATTGCCAAAACGTTATTTCTTAAGCAAATGCGTGAAGGATTTTATACCGGACAACCTCACTGTGGTTTGGAATAGCAAGGCTAAATTTGCAAATACATTCGTCAAATTATACAACGAATTTAATAGTTTTTTTCAGACTCTGTATCACAACATGAACTACCAACCATTTAAGATGTTTCTAATAGCCTACTATTATTTCAAGTACGATTCGAAAACTGCGTTGTATGCCGTCGGCGACATTTTTGACAAGTTCTATGACCTCATAGAAACCACTAATCCAAAAGAGAATTTCCATCTTCTCAATTACATGATACGACGATATTCCACCATTTCCTTACGGGACATGAATGCAACTGTTTCCAAGTTTAATTTTATCCTCTCGTCGTTTTTCAAAAAATCACTGGAAACGTACAAAGTACTTAACGAAATATCTAAGATATACACCCACGAGGAGACCGGAGGAGTGGTTTGCAGTTACGCCATGACAAAGAGTTTTAAAGACATGAAACCGACGGATTTTATCGGTCAGACGAATCCAGAAAAATATCAGATAATGGTCGACACCTTTACGGATATTGTCAAACACTACGATAAGGTGACTTTCAACGAGATCAGTGCGGACGTGTTTGAGAACACTAACATAAAATCACGCACAGCGAAAGACATAACCAGATACCTGTTGAAAACAACCACGGTCGACTTGTTTGGACTAGATATCAAGAAGGCAGAGGTAAAGTTCGTGATTTCCAACGCCATCATTAAGTATTACGGCACTCTCCCCGCACCTTATGTCGAAATGCATCCGATTTCTATATTGTGTGAAATGATGGCGGGTGCATTTAATGATGCAGATGAGTTCGCCTCCCTAGAAATACTTAAACTGAAGCCATTCAAACCCATTCTCTCGAAATGGAAAGACAAAGAATATCGAATGGTGACCTTAAACGGTTTAAACATCGACAAACCCGTTCCAAAATACGTGACTAATGCCATAGAAGAACACCTAAGAAAACCTTCGATTACAACCTACATGAAATACTGTTGCGGGTTATCGAATCATGTTATGGAAAGCGACTACTATTTTCACGAGGTGATCAATCCGTTTTTGCCCATTTTTACCATCAATGCCGACTTGGACATCCACGATAAACAGTACATTCAACTCTACTACAAACGCGACAACCAGTGGGAGATCAAAGAATCTCTATTTCGCGACCTCGAACAGCTAGTGGTGTACGTGTGTCATGAAGTAATGAAGTTATCGGTGTCGACTGAGAATACGAGCTTTTACATGTACGAGTCCTCGATTGATGATGTGGATTCAATCGATTGGACGAAATTTAAACTTGGAATAAGATTAATAGTCAAATTCACAACGGTGTGCTTTAAAAACAGTTCTGTGGTGGATTCGTTTCTAAAGATACTGAACGTTTACAGATACAAGTTTGAACATTTACGGCTGATCGACGACGAGAATATATTCGATGGGGCCGTGTATGGAACGTCAAATCACGAAGTTCGATTACCACTGAATCTGAAACCAGATGGCTCAAGAGCCTTAATGCCTGTGTTTTTCGCATGCCATACCTCGTCCTATGCGCAGGCACTGCTTATGACCAGCGCGTTGGTTCACCGCAAAAACAATGTCGATGCGAACGCGAAACTCCACTACGTTTGCAATGCCACTCTGCCCACGGAAGATATAATTGGCAAGTTAGACACGCGCGTGTATAAAAACATGTTTGTCGCTAAGAGCGATAACAGATATTCGCCAAAAGACACGAATTATAGCACGCTGAAATATTTCAAATTCACGGACGAACAGCAAAGCACGCTAATAGATGCTATTGACAGATACTCGTTGGGGAGGCTAAAAAATCGTGGGAACAAGATAATCTGGAAGATATTTCAAAACAAGAAATTGATATATCAAGGTCAAAATAAATTCACTTGGTGCTCCGAACTCAAGTTTTGCGCTATCACTCCTCACGTCAAGGCAATGAGAAACCCGTGCGATTACTACGTGAGATTAAACCCGAATCTGAATAGGCAGTACAACAAACGCGAATGCTACATTTACTGTCGCTGTTACAGTCCGACCTGTCAAGAACGGACGAGAAACAGTTGCATCTGGAAATGTCTGATTTGAATTGAGAGTAGAAATAAACTATTTAAAGGCGATACTTCTTTTCTTTTACATGATCCATTTTTAGCGATATTAAACATGTCTTCATCTCCACCCGATATGATGCAGTTATTTCGACCCATTTCGGAAGAAGAAAGACTCCAATTCGTGGGGAAAATTATACAACATATTATTCCAAAACCACCTCGCCTTAAAGAACGAATGATTGAAACGGTAAGGGAGATACCGTCAAATTTTATCATCAGCCACAGTGATTTGTATCAGACTGCTATGTTGCCAAGTGCTAAAAAAACAAATATATACCAGTGCATTTCGTACATCCTATTCGCAACGGACACGTATTGGGATTCCCTTCATATGGCGTTATTCTCTCACATGTTGAAAAACAAAAAGACTTTCGATGCTATCTGCGAAAGATATGGCGAGAGAGATGTAAGCACTTATACTAGCAAATGTGTGTCGCTTAGACCGAATGAAGCTATCGATTTGCTGGTAATTGCTGACTTTTTTAAAGTGACAATTTATGTTTTCGCGACAGAAACCGTGCCGCGGCGCAAATGGCCCGTAGTTATTCAACCGCTTCGTAACGAAACGATACTTAAGCGGGATATGAAAATTCGTTCACCGTTCCGCGCTTTTCATTTGCACCAACATGAAAACCTCTACTTTAAACCGGTGATTCGTTTCAACGTAAACTACATGTTGACACCCGTATCACCAGAGGAAAAACAGGCTGAGCAAGCAGCGCGTTGCGATATTTATAAAAAAAAGGAACGTGTCGGTTTGGGAAAACGATCTTTACCCGCAGAGCAGGTGGCACCCGTGAAACAGCAGCACCATCAGCAACTCTTTAAAAAGACATTAAAACAGCAAATACACGAGGTATTGCCGACAAACTTGCTGGTAGATGACCAAGCTCGATCTTTCGCAACTGATCAAATACTGTCGCTAAATCAGCCAGCTCAAGCAGTTCCAGATTGTATAAACGAGGAAGACAGACTAAAGTTGGTGAATATTATATGGAAAGGAGACCAGCATTTCGCAGATCTAAAAGACCGGCTGCCTAACGTGATTGATGAAAGTGAGACATTTCAAACTAAAGTGATTACCGAAGACGGAAACGGGTTTTACAGAAGTGTGTCTTATCTGATATTTTGTCGGGAAGATTTCCATCCCAAAATACGCCAAGCCGTGTACCAATTCATAACCAACGCAGACAATGCAAATATGATGAACGAAATATGCGAACGAGTTTGCCAGACTAAATATATCAAGACGTATTTGCATATAAGAGAAGTTCAAAAGTTGGGAGTTGTTCCTAACGAAGTGGAGATACACGCGGCTGCCATACTGTTACAAACAGCGTTGTGCGTTTTCAAAGAGAATGTAAATCAAAAACCTAAGCTCTATCTTCCAAATGCTGGCCATAAATCACAAAGGAGTTTAATATTGCATCGTCCCAATAATCGCCGTTACCACTACAATCCCGTTTTAACATATAACAAGAACTTGAAACACAAGGCGATTAATGTAAATTGCTCCGGTTCTATGACATCTGCAGGCAGCAGCAAGGTGCTAAACCAACCCAGCTGCGATTTTCAGCTCGACCGGGATTCGATGGACACAGGCATTGAAGAGTTAAATCAACAAGAAATGTTTGATGCGAGGTCTCCTACCAACCTGTTCGGAACTAGCCCAAGAGGGAATCGAGAGGACAATATACGCCGGCCAAGCAACGATGCTCAGCTCGACCGGGATTTGATGGACCCAGGAATCGAAGATGTAAGTCAAGAAGAAATATTAGATGAGCGGCCTCGTATCAACCTGTTTGGCACTAGTCCAGATGGGAATCGAGAAGACGATCTACGGCCAATCTTAAATCAGAGCTACGCGTATGCGCCAGGTCAAAACGATAACAATTTCTTTTACCGGATTACTGTTCCTTGTGGTTTGAAATCAAAACAGGAAAGACTCGATTATGCCATAAACACCGTTTTCAAAACTCCGATCAAACAAGAAAATGAGATCAATATAGAAAGACACGACGAACATACTGGACCGAAACCCGACATTTCAACCGTGTTAAAAGAGTCTAACTTTAACAGATTAGTAAAAATGCTGAATCAGCAACCACACTTCAACCCATTAGATCAATCGAAGGTCCTCTCCCATTTGAAACGTGTTATGCGAGAAGCTAAATGTTCGGATCTACTAAATTCACATATCCTGGATGAGACATGCGAAGACCACAGGATTAATGTGTTGGACATGAGATTGCGTCTCACTAAATACAATGCTCATTTCAATGTGCCTCGGGGAAATAGTCGCTATCGAGGTTACGTTAAATTTGCCTGTATAGCACTTTCCTGTAGTAAGGAAGCCACGGATAACTCTTTCGGATATTATCACACCGGTGGAAACGACGGTGTTTGGACCCCTGTACCCATAAATCCTGAAATCTTCAAGATTCTACCACACATAAATCCGAGAAAATCGATAATGCTGGAGAACAACGTATACTTCATACGGGATAACGAGTTGGGTATTATAGATTTGTTTTGTCAGTGGCAACGGGCAAATGTCATGTCTATTCCGTTTACCAATACTAACACGAACGAGTTAATAGTAGCCCGATCAAATCAAAGAAAGATCTGCATTGTCGACATGTCCAAAAATCAGTGTTGTTATATTTCCACGACAGGAATCACACAGATCACGCCGTGGACATTGCTTAAGCGAGTACTACCGATAAGACTTTCGAACATTAACAGCGTGGAATACCTTCTGGAAACAGATGATGGCCAGGAGATGATAATCGTCCCGACACCACCGACAAAGCAGCAAAGCGTTTTGTCAGATTTGGTCACTCGACCTCTGGCGCAAGTACCGCAATTTTATGAATTTAATTTACCCTTCTCCGAACCACCCAACCAATTTGACATCACATTGTTCAAACCGGGATTTGTTCAAATAAAGCTTTCTGCTTTCGACCAAAATCAGGACACAAAGTATCTCCTTGTGAGTGTTGAGGTATTGAATAATGTAGTGGATAAGTACTTGGAGAAAAATGACAACGAACACGTATCTCATTCTTGAAATTGAATGTTTTTATGAAATCTTGTTTATGAAATCAATGACTTTAACAACATCGGAGGAATAATCCTCAGCGGATATTTTACTGTCATTATTGTCGATAATCAGCACATTTTTCTCTTTAGAGAGCCATATTTTGTGATATTCGTTTAGAAAATAAAAATAGTCAAGCCCTATTTCGCTTTCCTCTGGTCGATTTCTTTGTCTCGTTCTTTCCAAACACAGCTCTGGAGTTGTATCCAAATAGATAAATCCAGACATTTGAAAACCTTCGGGCAACAAGGACTTCAGAATGTTATTGTATACGATCCATTCAATTTCACTTATTTTTCCGAAATCCTTTTAACCCATTTTATTCGTACGTAAACACTTGAACCAAAGTTCACTCCGAACACTAGGAATGGATCGATCCTAGTTATGTACAGTGATTTGAATTGGATTAACATTATATGCTATTTTAACGCATTGTTCCTTGATTTTATGTCGTTACATGATGCACAGTGAATGTTCTAGGCACAAATCAAAACCTATGCTTCCTGGGTAGAACCAGTACTCATCCATATATGATGCTCAACTCTCTATATATATCGTATCCGTTCAAATATCACTTCCAAAACGGTATGCTAATTTCCGTGTTTAATAAAGGGGGATAATAAACTTATATACACTCTCACACGATAAATCGGTGTCCCGTCGTGAAAGAGTTTAAATCATACAATTTCATAAATGAAATATGTGTTCGTTGTCATTTTTCTTCATGTACTTATCTATCATCGTATTAAATAGTTTTAATATACACGGAACAAGACAGTAAAAACGTTGTATTCGATATCGTGCGGAATTGCAAACCGTCAAAAATATGTTCGATGATATGTGACAACATTTTGATCAATTCATACTGAGAAATAATTTTGTTATATAGCAGCTTCTGGGCATTCAAAATTCAAAAACTCATTTGTGTACATGATCATCTTTTATTTGTGAGGAAAACTATGCAATTCTCATGTTATAAACATATATTTGCTCAACCAAAGTGAATGATCGATTCTATTGCACCAATGACAGAGTCCTTCTTGATTCGCCATTCGTTGTTACCTTTCAACGATGGAAACAAAACTATTTTACGATCATTCGCACTAATGGAAATCACAGACACTGATTTCGGACGAATTCCAAAGCAAACTCTCATCGGTAAATCTGATTTTGGTACAGCTTCGTGAAACTGATATCTCTCCCAATCTTTGTAGAGATACCTAGTGTGCATGGCGATTTCACTGGTGATAAGTATCGCTCTGTCTGGATCTGCGAAATTGCCACCGATCACGTTTTCGATAACCGCCGGACTGAGGGTCCTTTCTTGATGTTTTAAACATTCCGGAAAAGCAGAATCGCCCTCTTCGTGTTTCATCAGCACCATTTTTTGAGGAACGTCGATTGTGGTAGAATCGTAGGAGCAAGTGACTGTCAGGCCTTGAATGTCCTTTGCATTCTCCAACAGCATCTTCAGTATGTCGCACATATCGTTTTCACTCGAACATTGAATCGGGATGTCGAACCATTTTCTCGAGTACAGCAATTGTATCGTTTGATTCTTCAGCGGCTCAGAACAGTAAGCGTCGCTTCCATCAACAATGCAAAGCCATCGTGGAAATCTTTGATCGTGCATCGCCAATTGCTGTATGACTTCTTCTCGCGAAGCTTGGTTTTGCTTTATTACCTTCGTCTGTTCTTGGATTCGTTTACCAATGTCGTATAATTTCCTATCGCCATTGTAATGTGTGTATATCGTGTAAGTTTCCTCGATTCTTTTGCTTCGAAGACTGTTCGATTCCATGATTGAAGCTGTTGTGAAGTTTCTCCTATCTGGCATTTGTTTTATACTGGATTAATAAAATAATGCACGAAGGGGTCATAGCACGTATATAAGGTTGGGTATTGGCATATAAATGTTTTCGCGAGTTGACAATGACTTCGAAAGAAATCATTCTAGATGTGTTGCCTAGATTCATAAAATGGAAATTTTGTTTCTTGCATAACATCTACCAAATACTGAAACGCTGTCCGCGGTTAAGCTCTTGTGATTTTGGAGACTTCGCATCTAATCGGTATCCTGATAGGAAGTATTTAAACCTTTACAACGCATTTATGCGTTTGTTTTGTTCCACAAAGGAAAATGGCAAGTTGTATGATAACGTTAATCGGTGTTGCCTCTCTGAGCTACCAGTGACAAGCTGGAAGGCTATGATTTTAGAAAACTTCTACTACTTCAAACTTTTTTTTCCAGCAGCCCTAGTATTTTTCGCAAATCCGTCGTACGACGAGCATGCAAAAACAGCGAGGAAACTGATTCTTAGGAAATATAGTATTCTCTTGAGCAAAGACTCCGAACTAAACAACCAGTACAATTTGTGCGAAGTTTGGCGGTTGAAGGTTAGATATTTAAGAGATAATATATCGAGTCGGTGTTTTTATCCCATCAACGTGATCAACAACCAAAAGCTCGTCAACCAAGCGACTACAAATCGAAAAGTCTTGGTGGTCAACTATAAAGATGTTGAACACATCGCCACAGTCATTTACACGAATTACTCGTTTTTGATAAACAGCAGGCATTTCATCGTTGCTAAGGAGAAGGCGGCGTTCTCGAAATTTGATAATCTGTGTAAGCTGAAATTTGTTGCGCCATACAATGCTAAGGCTTCTTTCGAACGTGTTAAGATCGAGAAGCACGTCCCCTTATATTTTCTGTTCAAGCGCGAGAAAGATCTCACATTTCTTATCCGTGTACACAACGCTTACGTTAGCGAAGGAAAATGTTTGGGATGCATAGAAATACCGGTCCCTAATGAAATAAGAGCAGCACTGATTCCGATACAGTCGATCGAACTGTACGTTTCGTATCTGTCCAAAACTAAACGGGTTCTTGATGTTTCTGTCGATACTCGCGAAGACGTATCAGACATACGGACGTTTAGAAACTATCTAGAGAAGACCGGTTTTGTGGCGATCTACAACTTGAAAGATTACGACACTTTAGCCTGCGTTAAGAACAGAGTAGCTCACTTGACAACTACTTTCGAACGCCCTTTGCCGAAAAAACCTTTCTACGAGATAAAAGGAAAGCCGATGGCAAAAATTGAAAAGATGATGCGTACTATGACCATGACTCGCTACAAAACCAAAATTTCGAGCAACAACGCCGTTTCCTTTAACGTTAACTATCAAGGACCGATCAGCACGATCCAGCTGGCGCTGAGTCGTTTTCTAAATGAAAACAAGGATATGAATTGCAAAATCTCAAAACCGATTTGGGTCAGTAACGTTTGCACAACGCTGGATTCTATTCACTCCGGTATTCAGAATACTCACGTTTACAGAAAGAAATGTTTGAAAAGCGAAGATCGACTGTCGTATCCGATGCTGAACTTTCCAGTTGCGGTGACTCTAATCAACGATTCGGATAAAATTAAGACAAATTCGGTGAACAACAACAGAACTTCACTAAACACATGTCGCATGTATGGACAGGAGTTGAAATCGGCACTAATTCAGAGCGTCGATCATATAAAGGAATGCAGTGAAATAGACCACGAATTGGTTCGAATATTTTACAGAATCGAAAACCGCGTAAGCGAACTGTTGCCGAGAAATGTCATTATGTTGATACATTTGCTGTATTTACATAAGGAGGAAATGGGGTACGAAAATGATGATATCGTTAAATTCTTCGAGCAGAAGTTTCTTTGCTCACGTATTCTTACATCATGCAACCGATCGTTTACCACTTTCCATTTATACTCGAAAAAATACAAATCGGACGCCATCGATAACGTGAGCATAAAATCTGTGAAATATTTCGATAATCAGCCACCCTATGTTGATCGCGATGAGTTGTACAAAGTGTTCAAAAAACATTTTCAGGATGTGGGTTCTTTAAATCGAAAGGTTTTCAAACGCCGGGGACGAAATTCAAACGTTATCGATCTGATCCTGAATTCAAAGAATGATTTTTTTCAATCGGAGAGATGTACGAAACTGATAACGTTGCTCCAAAAAAAGTACAACCATATGCCCGACACACAATCGGCGATTGAATTAATTTCTGGCTACAGAGAATATAAGTTCAGCGTTTAGCCGTTTGGTGATCATTTCAAAAACGCAACCGAACATGTCTTGTGGTGATTGCGATCAAGAAATGCATCTCCTCGATGGGGAAATACAATATCAAGTAATGGCTGGATGTGCTAGATACGAAGATTTATCAGAATACTATCGGAACGTTGCTCATGCTATACTCCAACAAGTGATGAAAAACTATTTTACCTTGTGTGATAAAAGTGCGATACAGCTTCGATGCGGTCTGACAAATTGCTACACAAGAAATTACGACTATTTTATGAAACATATAGTCGTCATCGGAAAGCTCAATAGATTGATGGACGTCACAGATATTTCGTCGTCTAAATTGATGGTGGAAATTCGTCGCGAACTGAAGCAAGTGTTTGGCCGTGTGATGCGCGGAATTTTTCCAAACCACTTTGTGAAGTATGCGCATTCTGAGGAAGAGCTGGAGTCGAAAGTCTTAAAGATAGATGAAAAATTGAACTATGCGTTTTCATTACTGGAAGAAGAAAACAGTATTTAAAGGCATGGTTTCAAAAAACATACTGTTAATATGCTTTCATGAGTGTTGTTATTGTATCATGTATATTGTTGATTACCACAATCGAATAGTAAATTTACCACTGTACGAATGGCTTGGTTGTTTTAATTCCACCGTTAGTGATGTAGATAGCTCGATAAACACGATCCTCTGGGGTAAACTGCCGTTTCATTCTAATGTCGTTGGCGACTTGATATTTCGAGAAGAAGCTTACGTGTGGGAGAAGTTGTTTCTAAAACGATCGAGCGATTTCTTGAAGCCGATAAATTACTACAACAATATTCGGAGAAGAGGCCACAATTTCAAGCTGGTTCGCGAATCCAACAATGCCGGCTCTGTGAAAGAATTCATTACACAAATTCTTCATCACAAACCCAATTATTTGGACTTTCTTCAAATTTACCACAGAATGGCGGAAGAAGAAAATATCCATTACGAGATGTTTCAAAAATCGTTTTTTTACGAGATATTTTTTCATCTGCTGAAGAAAGAGACACTCGTTTGCAGACCAATTTTCTTGGCCATCTGTCGAAAGTTCTTAGGGTTGGATGTAAACGAAAGTTTTTTGAACGAAGTACTGGAATTTTACTCTCACAAATACGCCTATCAAATCATCCCCCGGAGGCACGGTAAAACTTTTATGACCGGCTGTGTGTTTGTAGCGTTACTTTTCACGTCCCTAACGTGCGGACTGAGGTTAGGATATTATTCGCATACGAAGGATTTAGCGCAGTCAGTAAAGAGTTTTGTCATCAGTAAATGCAAGGAATGGAGTTTGAAACTCACTCAATCTCGATACAATATAATGACACCCACAGACACAGTCGTCGTAAAAATCATGAACGACCAGAACACTACCATTTTCACGAATAATGATGAACAAGACGATTTTAATTGCCTGGCGAAATTCAAGAGCGCGAGAAACGACAACGCTCTGCGTGGTGATGATCTCAACATTTTAATAGTGGACGAGGCATTTTCTATCAACAAGAACAGATACGGTACCATATTAGCGCACGGTCAGAAGGAGGAGGCAAAGATCATATTTCTTACTTCACCGGTAAACCACAAAGTGGAGGAAATGTGCGAAATTACGAGAAGTCTAAAATGTAGGAATGATATCAATTTGTACCACGTATACTATTTCTGTAACAACGTAGAGCATTTGAAATATGCCGCGAGGTTTCCAGCTTGTCCAAAGTTGATGTTTTACAAACCAGATCATATAACCATCGACGAGACAAACAGATATCTCTCGAATCTGTTAGCCCATTCGAGTTCAAGTTACGAAGACGAGTTAGGCATAATGACGGGTCTGCCATCCCTGAACAAAATGGGATCGATAAAACTGTGTCCGTTTTCCGAGAGATTTCTCACTTACATAAAATACAACGTGAACATTATCAATGACTCTTCCTGCGTGGAGAACGTGTTCATCTATCTCGATCCAAATTACTGCGATTCGCTTTCCAGTGGAATCGGTTTGATGGCTAGCGGATTAACGAAAGAACAAACGCCGTGCGTTTTATACCTCGATCACAAGTTTATAGAATCCGAAGAGTTGGGTCAGGTGAATGAGCTCATGGTCAAGATGATTCTTAGATGCATACGCCACGTATCTTTGGCTGTTTCAAACAAGAGAACGAGAGAAGGTTCTCATAAAGTGGTTAATAGGAACTTTTTTGTTGCCGTCGAAAACAATTCCCAGAGAAGCAACTGCGTCGTTATATATGATAAGTTGAAAGCTTGTTTTAGAATGAGCGAGATGAATGTATATTTGTACTATACGCCGTCCGAACATCGTTTAACGAAGGAATTGCATAAAAGAGCCGGATACACTCTGTTAAACAAGTTCACTATATTTTCGCAAACCATACAGTGCATTAACGAGAAGCTCGTGTGGTTTTCAAACCTACTACATTCTTACCATTTGAATCGAAGCGGTAAAAACGAAATCGAGTATCTCGAACAAAATCTCAGAGATTTTAAGTTCTGTCCCCAAGAAAAAAAGTTCACTGGGAAGAGTATAAATTCTACCGACGATCTGATCGTAGCTATGATCATGAGCATTTACCTCGCCAGAACGTATACATCGGCGGTTGAAAGCTCAAGTTGGCTTTCTCTGAGTTGCTGGGCTCGAATTTCGGGTGGATGAAAAAAAAGTATTTGAAGGAGTAAGTTAATTGTAAATAAACGCATCAAAGTTAAAAAAATATGGCTGTTTCCAAACACGATGCGAGAGAATCGATGTACGTTGAAGAATACCGGACCCCTGAAGCAAGATTGAATTCTTATTTAGGCAACAGAGATACATTCGTCGTGAGAATACCGGAGGACGTGGAATTGTATAGATTAGCTTTGAAATCAAATTTGCGCAGTTTGATCATGAACGAATTCGTAAATGCGCTGCATGCAGAGTCCATCGAGAAGCAGTTTGAATTTATCAATCAGATACCACTCTGTAATAAATGCGATGACGACAGCGCCGTTCAAAATTACATTCTCGAACTTTTGACTTGGACTCCAACAAGCGATTTAAGGAAAGTCAAAATTAATCCGCACGCTAGTCCTCGACACCGGGAGTTGTCTGATTACCATGTGGAAATTTTAGGATACCGAAACGAAATGATTCCGTTGGCTAAATTCTATGAGGCTCCACACGTTCTGTTGTCTTTCTGCGAAGATCTTGCAGACGAAAACGAACAGGCGTGTTTTGCGAAATATTTCAACGGAACTCGATGGTGTAGATTGCAACTAAACGAACATGTCAGGAGCTTTTTATCGAATTCAAATCCAAATCAGTATTCGATAGTAGGAGAAGAGTTATGGTTTGTTAGCGACAACACATTTTTGGCTTGCGTAAATTTATTTAACGACATGCCGATGCAACAATGTCCACTCGCAGACTGTGATGACTGGATGGATGGGTTCAAAACAGTAAATATTCAGTTATGTGTCGATGGAGAGAATATTTTTCTTCTCAATAGGCTTAAAATGCGTGTTGCCGAAGTTATACCGATACTGTATCCTCGACGAGGATTTAGAGTGATGAACTGGTATTCCCTCCGTCCCGATGAGTATAAGATACTGGAAGCGAACGAAAATTATACACTTTACGAAATTCGAGCGAGATATCTAAAGAAAACATTAATGGCTTGTTTCAGAGAAAGCCATTACAAAATGATCGAACTGCTAGATAAAACCGTATGCGAATACACCATTATGGAAGGGTTGTACAAACAAACTGGATCCGATGACTTTATGCTGCGTACCGATATTCCGAAAGACGACAGAAGTTATGAGATTGCATATCTCTTAATCGGAAAAACGCACCTAGAGAGATATTTGAAACATTTCCTTACAGCTATCCCTTCAGAGGCAGGAGATCTAAAGAGAAAGACCACAGCTAATTCCGATCCCGATGAAAAACAACGGATTCGCAGATTAGCGCAAAGAAGGAAAACTGGACGTGTTGATGAGGACATCAATAACATTGACATGACAACGTTCAAAATTTAAACATTTTATTCCAACTGTCGATAATAAATGCCAACAAAGTCAAACCCCAATGTTTCTTATGCTTTGGTTCGTACGGGAACATCGTCCATCCTCCTTGGGCGCAGATCCAATCTTCCACTTTTCTGAATTGCAAATAACAAACGACGTTGTCCAAAATTATGTACAGCTTTTCAAATTGAGCTTGAGCTATACACGCTTCGAACAACAGTCCAGCAAACGCAAATATCGTCAAAACACGACCCCAATGGATGTCATCTGAAGGTACGATTTCGTCCATCAGAGAGACCATTGTCTCTTTCGAATATGCCAGTGATAAGAAATCTTCATACTTGTATTCTCCCCTGTACTGTTCTTCAATCTCAATAATAAACGGTTTTATTTTATTTAAGACAGCGTGAGTTTCTTTTTGTCCGTAATATGATCCTTGCCATTGTCCATGCTCCTTTAGTTTCTCGTTTAGGTACAGGTGTAATAGAGGTCCTGTTCGTTCCATCGTTTTTGCCTTATTGAAGAAATCTGTAGAACGATTGCTTATATACTCACAAAAAGCAATGAATCAAAAGCAAGCGAGACAGTTGTTAAATATGAAATTACAAACTCGAGTGAACGAAGCCAAATGCAAAGCTCTTATCGACGACAAGCTGTTATCTAGTCTTTTTTCGCAGGACATACAGCAAATGCATTATGAAACGGTGCACAAAAAGCTGCAGATGGCTTGCGCTTCTAAGCAATTATCTGTTGCCCATAATAAATTTCTCTGCAGTGCTTTAGAACAATATTCGAGCGCTATCAAGTCTAACAAAGCCTTGTTAGCCACCGTGAATACGCAGATTGACCGTTTAATGGATAAAGAGAAAGATTTGTTAGAACTGCGAGAAGAAACTATTCTCGGTGTTAAACAAGCTATGGACGTAGAGGTGGATTCTATACTAGAAGATACCTGTACCGCGCCGTCGGCTCAAGACAACTTCGATGAATATCTTCATTATGTGATGCCTAACGTGCCTACAAATAGCTTATCGTCAGATAATAAAAAGGCTTTGACGTTTGGCAACGTTATAATCAAAACAATAGATGAAGCGGAGTCTGAAAAGCAAGGTTTAAACGAAAGTGATGACTTCGAGAATGTCGGTTTGAGAAAACAACAACCACAACCTTTCGAAGAGGATCTAGAGATTTATCAAAATAACGACGAGAATGAAAACGACAATGATATTTCTGAAATACAGACTTTAATCTAACAATAGAGGAATCCCAATGATTTCGCACGCAATTAACAATCTGTTAGCCGTGTTATTCCGTTTCTCTTTTGAGGCCGCTAGGTCTTTATTCTTATTGCTAATAAAAAATGTTGGAGCAGATTCGTGTTGCTGCTGTTTCTCGATCACATCCAGTTGGCTATTTGCGATGAAGGTGTTGCACACTCCCAAGCATTCCTTCTTCAAAAGTTTAGTCAGGTTAGCGTACTGCCGCAGACTAACGGTGTCCGTCTTCAAACTCAACATGATCGATTTTAAGATTTCTATTACATCCCAGTCATTGATGCTTTTTTCTCGTTCTGTGCACACGTTCATAAAAAAGTGGTTTCTGATTACGTCGGGGTTCAGGATTTTGACGGTAGCCTTTAGCCCGTCATCTTCCAAATTTAACTGTTCTTCTTTCAAAACGCTCATTATTGTAACAACTGCCGCGTCTAGCATCGTGACCGTGTTGAATGGCATCGAATCATAGTACAGACCCAAAACCGATACTAGGTTGTTTTCGAACGAAGAACAAAGCGTGCACGTTGTTATCGGCGAGGCAATGATGCTCTTGACATTGTCTGTCGAAGTCCAGTAATCGTGGTATAATTTAGTTATCTTCCTATAAATTTCGTTTTTACATTCTCCGAATAATAAGTCTGACAAAATAGTCATGGTTTTAAACAAGCTGTATCTCGTGACCGCACTGCTTCAAATACTGTTTTTTACGACTCTCGAAGAAGTCATTTTGATGAAATTTGAAATCGTAAATCTCCTTGTACCTCAACCCGTTCACGAACCAATATTGACTAATGATCTTTTTTATGTAAAACGGATCTCCGTGTAACAAACTTTGGAAGTACATCGGATTGATCTCGATTACACCCACGGCCGTCATAAATATGGTAGCCATAACGATATCGGCGAGTGAAATTATTCTAAACGGCGCCTTATGCTGTAATGCGGTGATCAAACACTGGTAAGAATTCCAATGCACCAGATGAGCCTCGGCCCAGTAAAGGTTTTTAAACTTTTTGACAACGGGATATAGCATCTTCTCGTCAACTCCACTCGAAGCGGAGGGCGAATAATTGATTAACAGTCTATTCACGTTTGTCTCGTTGTAACCAGATAAAGAAGTCATCGTCAGAAATGAATTGATGAAAAACACGATCATCGTATTAACCATGCTGTTGATCATCAAGCATCGAGGTTTTCCGTAACTTCTGAGAAGACTATGAAAGAACTGCTCGTACGATTCTTTGTGTGCATCTTTTCGAAAGCGTATTGTCTCGTGGTAATGGTATTTGTCACCCATGATTTTTCCAGTATTAAAGGGATTGATAAGTCGTCAGCGAATTTATATGATGATGGATATGCTTTCATAATGTTTGGCGAAAATTGCGTTGATGAAGCGATTATTCGAAGTTGTTGCAGCCAGTTTATTATCGCTGATGCAAACGAGAAGCTTTGTTTCGCTAATTCAGAGGGTATCGAAAGATTGTACACGCTGTGCTACTCGAAACAAAATATCAGCGTTCGATTGGACGTTTGTCTTCTAAAAAAGTGTTCTTTGCTGCGTGTATTCACCTTAGTTTTGCTGCATCATATCAGTCATTTCATCCAATCTCGTCAGACTTCGTCCTCTACAGTTATGACATTGCTCACAGACGTTTTCAATAACGATTTATCCCAGTTGCGAAAGGAGGTGCAGGCTGTACAGAAAAACGATCAATTGAGGAGAATCTTTGAAACGATCGCGTATCACTTCGGTCAAACATATGGCGTTTTGACGAACGTTTTAGAAGGATTTCTGCAATACCCGCCTCAGTATCAACCATTTTATTTGCCTCCTTTGATTATGAGGAAATACGAAGAAGACAATCAACCGTTACTCTTCTATAACAGCACGCACGTAGTCCCGGTTGAGTTTTACGAGTATGATTTTGAGCAATTCATCACCGTTTTAAATCCATCTCCCAATTATGATCGTCGGTATAATTTCGTCATTCGAGATTTTCACACTGCTGTATCTCGAATACAACCAATGTTTCAATACCAGAGAGAAGCTCGAGCCAAACTGTCTTCTGCTAAAACAAACAACGTAAAAATGTATATGTTTTTATTGACCATCTACGACAGATATTTTCAGGTGTTAGCGATTTATCCCAAAGACTCCATTCAGAAATGTATCAACGAGTGAGATACTGCAGGCTGCTCAGAGTTTCGATTCCCTTTTTAGCTGAGACGTTTTGAACGAAGAAATTGTACTTTAGATATTTGACATTGGACATGAAATTATCGAAATAATAGTCCGATAAAAACGTCTTGCTTTGTTCGAGATTGTAAACCGTCTCACAAATAAATTTTGCTAAATGCTTTAATTCTTTTGTCACTTTTGAGTATTCCATCGAAGCAGCTGCAGAATGAACATCGCCCAGAATATTCAAAATGCCCTTCGGATCTCCGTTATCGTGGGAGTTGTAGTACAACATGAACAGTATGGTGAACGCTCCGGGATAAAGCTGGCATACGTTATTAGTGCACGTGTTGTGAATATATTTATTCCTGAGCTCTTCCTTAATGTTCTCTCTTACTTTCGACTGCGTGTTTTTCAAGAGAAATCTCAGCATGACATACTCTGCTACGAGGAAGGGATAGAGTTCCGATCTGAAGACAAACAAAGCATTATCGTAGGACTCCTTGATTTCACCCGTATTATCGTTGTAGTCGAAATAGTTTATTCTGGTAAACACAGGCAGTACATGATCGTGCAACACGGCAGGATCAGGCGATGGCAACGGATCTATATTCGTTATCTCGCGAATCATAGAGTCGAAGTCGTACTGCTGCGTCCTGTATATTCCGAAGAGGAAATTCAGAGCATTGTATTCTCCCCAGTCGATCGCATTTATACAGTAAACGAGCTTATTGAGAACACGGGCGACTTTGAAAGTGTATGTTTGATCGGAAAGCACCTCGTAATCTTGTAGCAAGCATTTGAAGGTGTTTGCGTATAGCGTATGTAAAAGTTCCTTGTTGTGTTGTCGGCTATTAAAGCTAAAGAACGTCTCGTTGTTGTTGTTGTATTTCAGAGGCAAGTCTTTAACCCAAGGCACGGTATCGCGGAGTTGAAAACTTCTCTTGTATATAAAAAAACGTTTTCTCACGTAGCTGAGAACGGAGTTCTTATTATTTACAAGTTGACGCCTGGCGATGTATTCGATCGCGTATTCGCGTTTCTTGCTGATCACCCGTACAAGTGAATCCGACACGCTTGGATTCTCCGTAACCATCCTATTGCTTGAGACGGCGTAAAAAAAATCATCCACACATTTTGTACTGAAATCTTCGTCCTGAGCACGATGCAATTTCAATTTGATTGCTCGAAGATAACGCTTTAGCCGTTTGACGTGTCGCTTCCGTCGATCGGACAAATGCTGAAAACGTTCTCGACAAATATGCAGGATTTCATCCCTCATTGCTGTATTTCGTATTCAATTGAACGTCATTTGTTCTTTAATACATTTTTTCAGCCGTACGAACTAGACACATCATTATTAATTTTAGGTATATAGGGCCGCGTCTAGACAGTGTACATTTACTCTCATTGAGAATGTTTTATTACACGGTGCGAGACATTGGTTCTATAAATGAAATAGAGACGTTTATCGCAGAAGCAAAACCGACGGTGCAGACAAAAGACGCGTTATTACAACAGTTTCCGGATTTTTCAGAATCGAAGGAATACATCAAGTCGTTTCCTCTCCCTAACGACGAGAGCAACAGCATCGTTTTGTCGTTTCCTCATATAATCGTAGCCATAACTGGTCATGCCGGATCGGGTAAAACGCACATTCTTAAGCATATTGCTAATTGGAGACGTACGATGTTCTACGCTCCGACCAATCCTGCTGGGATAAATCTCCAGAATACGTTATGGCCAGCTATGCTTTTCGCCAGCGGAAAGAAAAGAGTATACAGGACCGTTCATTCCTTCTATCAGATCATTCCCGAAGAAAGCAACATATTAGGGCAATACGTTCAAAAATCTAGGAAAGGACGAAATACGTTTGCTAGCTATGACGATTATTTGCTTACAATGTTTCAAGGTTGTAAACCGTTTTGTGACAAACTGTTCGCTAAGGAAATGGCAGCCGGTAAAATATCGCCGGAGGAGTTTCGTAAACACAAAGACGAATACTGTAAGAGTCATCGCGTAAGAAAAGGGGAGTACGTGCATGCCAAGGTTATAGAATACTTGCATTCCCTGGGATTGGGAAGCAAGATTCCTCCCATATTACTATACGACATATCCGTATTAGAAGAAGGTGGACGAACACCAGACTACATGGCTTTTTTGTTTCTATTTTACTTTTATGTCATGCACGTAAAATACCAAACATACGCGTGGCGACAAGTAATTCCAGCGCTGATTGTCGTCGGATCTCCGACTCAAAGTCAAGTGATAGACGACTACACACCGTTCAGTGCTTTAACATTCGCTGGTCTGCAGTGTATGAAAACATATATAGCGGAAACTCGCGGTATCAAGATAAAATCGTTTAAAGACAATAGGCGAGTAACGACTGGAAACATCGAAAACAATACCACGCTAGCCGCATGTGTGAGTAAAGTGGAACTGGGACGGTCGGTGCACGAAACACTGAAGGACAAGTTTAACTCGGCGTTCGTGACCGAGGAAAAAAACTTTTACGATGCTTTGTTCAAGCCGGGTCATTTTCGAATCGCAAAGAGACACGATGACCTGAAAACCTTTAAACGGAATGTATTTAGACAGAACGAGCATAATACGCTAGAAATTCCAGAGTATTTTTTGAGCAATGTCGACGTTCCTTCGTTTGCAAATATTGAAGGCCACATCAACGCAAAATTCAGGAGTGAAACGTTTCAGGAGCTTTGGGTCAACACTAAAAGAACATCTAAACTGTTCGAAGAAGAATTCTTCGTGTATAAAACATCGAGAACTGTTTTGAAAGGTTTCGGATATCTGCTCACCGAGTATCACACTCTTTACATATACAGTTACGCCGGCACAATCGAGCAGTTTGTAGAGGTTACTGATCGACTGCAGTCCTACATGGTGAACGATCGCAGCAGCTGCGTTAACTTCTTCGTTAACTGCGCCAAATACATGATAGAGGATATTTACTCGAACACGGCGGAACAGGTGGTTGGAAGTTTGACTGATTTGATGAATCAGCGTTCCCCAGAAGACGACAAGTTATCAATTCAACACTTATTTGCTCTGAAAGCACTGTTGCAACACGTTGCCTTAACGGATAGACTAAAGAATAAGATCTATTCATACGCCAGCGAAAAAAGTGGTACGTGCATTGCACTGCCAAAAGACCTGTTCACGTTCATTTTATTGGACACCGCCATAAGAAAATCACACAACGCAAACGAACTAGATTCCGTATGTTGTTATCTGCAATACTGTGACTGCTTGACTTTTAAAATGTACCCTAAAACAAAATCAATAAGTACTTGCGAATTAACGAACAACGAACCGTGCCAACGAACACAGAAATCTCACAGCCAGCTTAACTTTCGCAAGTTCAAACGAAAGCGAGCTCAGTATGAGCAGAACGATAATGACGACGATATTGATATCATCGACGACAGTCAGCAGATGGAGGACATGATGAACAGACTAGCGAACAAATCTTTCTTCAAGATAATTCCTCTAGTTCTACACATATGCGGTACAATTGACTCGATGCAAGGATTAACCTCCCCCGGTCCCATACTCGCCTTGTTGAAGAAGGGTGATCGGGGAGAAGACTATATCGTTGCAATGACAAGGACAAGCAATCCAGACACCTTCATTGTCGCGAACAAGGTCTTCGATCAGAAGTACGAGCCCATTGCATACGAGACCAAGCAGCTGATAAAAATTACTAATAATGCACAGAAGCGGGACGGATGGTTGTGAGGAATTTTAGTATAAAAAGATAGACTCGCTTAATACTCGTCATTCGAAATCATGGCGACAGAAAATCAACAAGCTGATTTTAGGCTTTATTCCGAACGATTGAAAACGTTCAACCATCCTAATTTTAAACTGCCGCAAGATAAAGAGGAATTAGCTCATCACGGATTTATTTTCAGTCCGACAGATCCTAACTGTGTTCGGTGTGCTTTTTGTGGTACGATGATTTGCGATTGGACACCCGCTGATTTAATTGTTGAGCAACACAGAACGTACGCTCCAAACTGCGAGTACTATGCCATCACAGGCTACTTCGGCAAAAACACGTTTTGCCCGAACAGCTGTTGTCATCGAGAAAACAAACACTTAATTACCATCAACAACACGGTTACGGGTGTCGATTCTTCTGCAACTTTGAAGAAGGGAATTGGTTTTAATTCTAATCCAGCTACGCAGTTGTTTCCGAAGGCAAATGATGTTCCACCACCAATGACCACAGCCCTGCCGTTTGGATTCGGTAAAAACGCACCAACAACTAGCGGTTTCGGCAGTTTTAATTTCGGAAGGGAATCCAAACCGCCGATCGGAGGATTTGGTCTTTCTTAAGAAGACATTTCCCGTTGATTTGATTTTTGAATAAAAGCATATTCCTATAATTGTATTTTCTGATTATTTATGTCTCTGAATTTCATGGCCTTTTGTAATGGACATCATGGAGTTCTCTATCATGAGCAAATATTGTCTAGTGAAACAACTGGAAGAAGGAGGAGAAGGACAGGTTTTTCTGGCCACCAGAAAATCTGACGGAAATTCAGTGGCTATAAAGTGGGCAGAGTGGAACACTAACAAATGGGACGTTCCTCCTGAGATTAACCACAATTTATTGTTGAAAGACGCCGGTATAAATGGTGTCAATAAAATGATTGAGTATGAAGTCAATTCGCAAATGGGGATATACGTTATTATTTTAGAGTACGTTCCTGTCGACTTATACGATTACGTTTGGAAATACTGGCATTTGAACGAATCCTGCTACAAGGACTTAATAGCTCAAATCGTTCGGGCTGCCCTCGACATGCAGAATATCGCTGAATTATCTCACATGGACTTAAAACTGGAAAACGTGTTACTTAATCCCGAGACCAAACGGATTCAGTTGTGTGACTTCGGTAAGTGCGTCTCTGTTAAAGATCCGTACATAAAAATGGCTAATGCTGGAACGAAAGCCTTTTATTCACCGGAATCATTAAAGGAAGACAGATTCTACCCTACTCGAAGTATTGTGTGGACAATCGGAATACTGACTTACTCGATTCTCCACGGTACAAACGTTCCATGGGAGCAATACACTGACGGCGATGTCGACCGCTTAACTTTCGACAGACACGTTTCC
Organism: Cyrtodaria siliqua; assembly: GCA_037043455.1. Classification (NCBI taxonomy): domain Eukaryota; kingdom Metazoa; phylum Mollusca; class Bivalvia; order Adapedonta; family Hiatellidae; genus Cyrtodaria; species Cyrtodaria siliqua. The sequence goes on along the minus strand of JAWPHD010000314.1, from coordinate 91,624 downwards.
GAAGAGGCGATACACTTCGTGTTAACGTGCTTGGAACCAGACGTGAACATTCGACTAGACTTGGAACATTTGCCAGATATGCCGTGGCTGGCAGAGTTAAAAATGAACAAATACGATGATTAAATATCAGATTGTAGTAGTAATCTTATTTTTGTCTTTATTTTATCCTTATGAGTACAGAAGTCAAAACAGTAGACTAGACAACCGGGGCACATATTCTTGAGAATGAAGGTTTTGTCAATATCTTCCTTCTCCAAAACATATTCTCTGATACGATCGAAACACGTCTCTTCGTTCTGACTGTGATTGCAACCGCATGAAAAATGTGTGTTTCTGCTTTTGTCGTTTATTTCGACGGTTAGGATGTTGTAACACTTTCTGCTTTCGCAGCACATGGTAGTTATATACTTGAGTTTCTTCGTCTGGCTGATGTTCATTAACGCTAGATGTCGATAAGTTATCAATCCTTGGTTATCTACGAAACATGTATACGTGTCTACAAATTCGAAATCTGAACATCCGTCGGCACAGGCGAAGTATTTGCGGTGGTTGTGGACGTCGTTCATAACGTGCGCTTTCCTGTAAATTTTGTGCTGATAATTAACCGGCTGGTTACAAGTTTTGCATAAAATGAACAAACCGTTGGAATAGACCGTTTCAATGCTTCCCTTTTCACCAACACACTTCGAGTTACAAAAACATCCCGGAATGTTCAGAGACAGAATTTTGTTGCTAACAAAGTTCGAAAAGAACGTCACGATGTCTATAACATATTGCGAAAAAGATAGGTTGCTTGTTTGTATGGGATTGGTGAGCACAGTCTTGAGCGTCTGGAAACAATGTCGCCTTGAGCTCGCATCAAACACGGCTCTCCGCTTGAAGTAATATGCGAAATCTAACCAGGGTTTAGGATAGCATAACTCCGATGTCAACATTCTGGCTTCCGAGTCTTTCAGTAGACGATTACTCGTGGGATATTTGTACGCAAAATTACACAGAGACTTTACGTTTTGAAACACCTTGGTGTTGGATAGCCACTCCGAGTTGTTGACTTGATTGATCATCTTTTTCAACGAGGTGAATTCCTTCGGAACTTCGCATAAAGATGTGAAAATAAAATCGCTCATGTTAAAATGCGTGTGATGATTTACACACAGTTTGTGACCTTTTTGTTTGACGAACGTCACATACAACTCGTGAAACGGCTGTTTTTCTTTGCATATTTTACCAATTGCTACGAGTGTTTTCAGTATACGTTGATGTGTATGGTATGAGGTTTTCTTAAAGTAGAATATACATAAAATTACAACGAGGTAAAATATATGAAATCGATCAGCAGATGTCCGCTTTGTAGTGCTGCTGTATACACACGATAGGAGCCTGTCCTGATTCAGGTTTCGATGGTAAAGCTTTCTGACTATGAAATATGTGAACCGATAACAATGAAAAGTTGTGAGTGTTTCTTCGAGCTTTCGAAAGCTGACTGTATTAATTCGTTTCAATGACATTGCATCTTTCGGTAAATAACATAAAGCCGAGTAGACGTTATCTTTTAGTATTTCAGCGAAAGACTTTTCGTTCATAGCTGAAGGTCTAACGGACTAAACGACGTCGAGTAAGTCTCGCCCTTTTATCGAAATGTGCGATTCTTGAGTCTATGGCGATTCGAATTATTTATAAAGCGAGCAATCCTTTCCTGTAGGATCTTTATTATTTCTACAAGTACATAAAGGACCACATCATGTATTCTCGTTAGCAGTGTGCATACCATGGCAATCTCCAGAAGATATTTCTTGAGAAAGTGCCACGAATTTGATCACATTTATTACGACCAAGCCCTTTCCGAGAATATAAAGTGTCGCATGTTAGCTAGATGTATCAACGATCACTTGGACTTGGCATTAGCTTGCTTTATATACACCTCGGATAAGCGAGCATTACCCGTTGAGTTTAAACAGAAATATGTGAAGGAGTATCATCACCATTTTTCGGAAAGTGAAAACGTGAAAACTGTTCGAATCATGTTTACGGATAATGCTGACTGCGCTGATGTTTTGCTGGCCGAAGAAATTACTTACGGAGACATCGACGGTCAAGAATACTCAGAATGTCACCTGTTTTTCTCTAACGGCTGTACTAAAGACATGGCCCTAACGGCTTATTTCGTTATACTAGCTTATGCAGACCCCAAATTTTCAACATCTACGATGTATAAACTGAGTTCTTGTTTAGTTAAACGATTCGGAAGAACATCAACTCCGTCTTGTTTGTTTGAATTCTGGAATGAGAGACTGACAACCTGTCGCAAAAATGAAGTTCGAAGGTTGACGGAAAAACGAGCAGATTATTGGCGACTCTCGGCACGACGACATAGTGACAATCGTCGATATCGAATAGACGAATTCGAATTCAAAATACTACATGCTAAAATAAAAAAAATCAATGCCAAAATTAAACGATTGTGTCGAAGATCCTGGACATACGTTGACAGTTATTGCGATAAGTGGTGGAGGAGTGTGAAGGTTTTGTACAAGGATGAAGGCAATTCGCTCGGCCTTGCTATGTTAAAACTCTATCCAGGCCAAGAATTAGAGGTTGTAACATTATGTACAAAGTAGATAAAATAATGTAAAAAATGTGTTCGACCACTTTGAAAATATGTATATAAACGATTGCTTTTAGTCTTGGGTATCATTTCATGAGCAAAAATGTTGCAACCGCTTATGTTTCTCTTTGGAGCTTTGGTATTGACAAATGCTAACGTCGTGGATGAAGAAATAGCCGAGATCTTCAAGCGCAAGTTCAGACCAGATAGAAAAGATACTTTCCCGGCTATGACATTTGGGTTAAGGAGTTGCTTTTGTTCGACTTGCGATCCAGACAACACCGTAGGAAAAGTGTACAATGATAAGTGTTATTTTATTACCACCGATCGATCATTCAGAATAGTGGCGACTGAGCAGAACAAGTTTCGAGCAGTAAATATCAACTACATGCCCGCTTTTATTACTAACGAAGCCGAGATGAAAGTGCTCGAGCAAGTGAGTAACGAAATGAAGATCAAGAAAAAAAACAAGGCGTTAACATTTGTATTTTACTCGAAAGCCTCGACACTACTGCACTTGAAACCCCCAATGCGTATTCCGTTTGAAGTTACACGGTTTGGCTGCCGTATGCTCCGGTTAAATCAAAAAAAAACTTTACTCAACGATTGCGAGAATCAACACCAAGCGCTATTGACGGCTAATTCTAGTGATTATTATTTTTTGCCACCGTTTAGAACGCCATCGTACGATGTTTGTAGTTTTGATAAAGATGCGGTGGCAACCGACAAAACTGATAATTGCATCAAGGCAATGCGAGCGAGTGCATGTGACGAGGTTGATATAAACAATAATATCGTTTTTGAGAACGTTCATAAGTACTTGGTGAACTTGACTCAGAGAAATGCTTATGATATAGGACCTTACAAGCAATATTTTCAAATCGACGATATGGACATGCAGGCTGTTACAAATGAATATTACAGCGTGTTCACTTATTTTGATGGGTGTATGTACATTGACGTTCAGGGAAAACAAATTCTTCACGATGACTGTTATTATACACCGAGTAAAAAACTATGTCTGATCCATAAACCGGTGGTCGTCACGACTACCGCAGTTCCTTCTAACACAACTGCAATTAAGAGTGATGTCGCGACCACAACTACAGCTGCTACCGTTATTTCCGACAACCGAACGAATGAAGAGGGTGATGTAATAACGGAGGTGACGAGTAGATCTGTAACAACCGCTCCTTTGTCATCTCCCGCATATCCTTTGCCAGATTCCACGTACGGTTTGCGCAGCTGCATTTGTGCCACCTGTAATCCAGAGAGAACTGTAGGAAAACTGTACAACCGAACGTGCTACTTTTCCACAGACGATACCAAATTTAATATAGCTCCTAAAGACACGAACAAGTATGTCCCAGTTGAAAATAACTACTATCCAGCAATCATCACGAACGCTATTTTAGGAAGAGTGCTTCAGCAAATAAGTAGCGAAATGAACGATAAACTCAGAATAAGGTGGATCGTAGTTTTCATCAACATTCCAGATATTGATGCCCTTTTGAAACCTTTGCCGAAAGGTTCTGCGGACAAATGCTTGAGATATAACGTGCGTAAAAACTTGATTGGACGAAGTTGTAATAAGCAATCCGGTGCTCTGCTAACAGCTAATGCTCAAAATTCCATCCTCCTACCATCGTATGAAATACCAGGAGGATATTCTGTCTGTTCCTTTGACGATAATGCAGCAGCGTCTAGTCGAGAAGATGATTGCTATCGAGCAACTAACGAAACTTGTGACCAACTTGCAGACGTAGAAAATACACAGGACTTCCAAAATCTACTGCGTTATATCATATTGCTCAGCCAGGAAAATGCGAACGATATCGGTGTTTACAAGCAGTACTTTAAAATTAACAATAACGTTATGAGTATTCACGAGAAAAAAACGGATGAATGCGTTTATATTGATATTCAAGGTAAAAGGGACACCAACGACAAGTGCAGTATAACTGCTACGAATGTTTGTTACATCAGAAGGCCGATTAATATTTCAGAATCGCAGAATTCGTTTACACCCGTAAACTCGGCAGCAGTAGGCTTTAAATCAACCTTTTCGACAATGTTTTCAACAATATCGGACGCATATTCTAGAATTACTGGAAGCACATACACATCTCAACCCGCTGAAATCGCTGCAACTGAACAAGCGTTAACTATAGCTCCAGCAAATCAAACAACTAACATCACTACATCGACGGAAAGTTTAATTTACAGTGTTGATAATTTGCAACCATCCGAACTATTTGCTAGAGAAAACTACTCATCTCAAACCGTTGAATCGATTCCAACTGAACACATTCTTACATCAACTCCATTAACTATGACATCGAGCATCACATCATCGGCCGAAAGCTGGATAGTCGGTGTTGTCGATTTACAAGCATCCGCAACGAGGACTAGAGACGCATCTGAATATGTTGAAGCGACTCCAATTGCAGACAGTTCGATTGACGGTGTCACCAGGAGGTCGACTCATATTTCATCCGATGCTACCGACCTTACAGGAAATGCTACCGACTTCACAAGAACCATACCAGCCGCAACAACAAACTACCATGGAATCCAAGTCGGACGAGATGATTTAACAGAATGGCAGTATTCGTTGATACCCGTAAGCTCAGCAGTTAGCACTACATCAGTCTTTTCGACGGTGTTTGCAACAATGTTGACCACTTACGCTAGAGTTACTAGAAACGCATTTATAACTCCAACCGAAGAAGCGGTAACATTAGCTCCAAGAAATATAACAGCAAGTATCACGACATCATCAGAAAGCTCGATTAGTGGTGTTGTAGATTTACAAGAATTCGAAGCATCTACTAGATACGCATCTCAAATTGTTGAAACGACCCCAACAGAAGACGTTATAGTATTAGCTCCAATGAATATAACAACAACCATCACGCCATCAGAAGAAAGCTTGATTGAAAGTGCTAGTAGTTTGCAACAAGTAGAAACATCTACTAGAAACACGTCTCGGACGGTTGAAAGGACTACAACTGAAACAGCTCTCACACCAGATTCATTAAATCTAACAAAGAACATCACGACATCGGCAGAAAGCTTGGTTAACGATGCCAGTGTTTTGCAACAAGTCGAAACATCTACTAGAGAAACACTTCAATCTATTGAAACGACGTCAACCGAAGAAGCTCTTACGTTATCTCCAACAAATATAACTACGAGCATCTATACTTCGGCAGATAGATTACAACCATCCGAAACAATTGCAGTGACATTAACCGTTGGATTTCAGAGCTCGAAACAGCTGCCTGGGATTGAAGTAGTAAATGTATCTGTGGATACTAGTCCCGCTGTATCGGCTACAACAGAAAGCACCCCGATTTTGACGACTAGATTTATACAAAACATAGTTACTTCATCTTTATCGAATGAAACCGCGAGCATTTCATCTACACTAGAGACACCTGTAAACATGTATTTTTCCTCTAACTTCGCGTCCTCAGAAAATCAAATTGCGACTGATGTAACGAAGACACATAGTTCAACCTCTACGATGATAACCAGCGCCGGGACTCAACGTGTTGCTGAGCCAACAACAGCATCGACTTCACTAGACGAAAATTCTTCAGAAACAAAGAAAATATCCATCACGAAAAGTCATTTGGTTGTTGAATCAACAATTAGGCCAGAATACAAGGATTACATGAATACATCGACTACATCGGTGAAATCTAGAACGGAACCGATTTATGAAGAGGGCACCGGAACAAACAATTCACCAGAGACAAACACGGTTCCTTCTTCGACCGTTTTTGAAGCAGTCTCGATCTCAAGTTCTTTAGAGACCACACGGCAAGTGACCGTGGACTCTTCGAATTCAGAAAAGCAGGACGAAGACAACAAATCAAAAACGGATACCATTGTATTTTTATGCGGAATTGGTCTGTTAACTGCTTCGGTTATTATGACATTGGTTATAATTTGGAAAAAAGAAAGACTTCAATAAATAACGCTCTACGCTCTGAATTCGATTTAAGTATTTGAGTATTTAGTTGATTTTGCTTCGAAATTAAAATGTCGAGCGAACTTACGAAAGTTAAACCTTGTAATGGCAAGAAGTGTGGTATTTGTTCTCACGTAAAAACTGGCAACCATTTCAAATTCAATTGCGGTTTTGTGTTTGAAGTACCCGATAAGGATTTGACTTGTAATTCTGTTAACGTTATATACGTACTTACATGCAATACGTGTCATGCAGAATATATCGGAGAAACTAAAAATCTCAGACAGAGAATCAATACCCATAATTCGCACATACGAATGAAAAAACTTTATTGTCGAGCAACCGACCATTTGGTCGAATGCGGTGTTAGTTTACCAGACGTGAAGGATCGCTACAACATATTTATCTTGGAGATAGAGGAAGACACACATATTCGAAAAGCCAAAGAAAATTATTACATTCGTTTATTTATGCCAAAAATGAATAAATGAAATTCTAGTATTCTCAATATTCACTGCTTTCTTCTTCGTGTCCACGTAATATGAATACCACAATTGATCGCCCGTATTTAAAAAGCAAGACACTAATGATTCCCACTGCCGTGAGAATGCTAGTTAATATGAATATTGTCGACGTGGCACTTTTCTGTTTTTCAACAGTTGCGTCAGTAATTTCATAGTTGTTTTCTAACGCTTCAGTAGTGGTTGTTGGTTGAGGTTGAGGTTTGACTGTTCTATTGCTAGGCTGTTTGGTTGATACCGAAGATAAACGGGTAGACAACAGTACCGGGGTTTCCTCGCAAAGATGTTTTGTATTTTGCGAGTTATACCTTTCTCCTTTTAATTGTAAAACGCCTTCGCGGTAGCTTTCAACGAATATCAATCTATGTCTAATAACGTCAACCAAATAAAATCCCGGTTGATCGCCTATAACTACAAATTGAGTCGGTACACGATAATCCAAAAGTTCTTGTGGATTGAGACCCAAATACACGATGAATACGTTAAAGCCGTTATTGTACATCGACAACATACATTTACCCCATGAATACGAAGACCGTTTACAGAATTCGTAACATTTTTCTCTCGATTTATAGATAAAGAACCGTTCCAGAATAATATACGTCTTCGGATCCGATATGCCTGCTACAATACATGTCTTGGTCTCGTCGAGGAAATAAAAACATTTATTTACTTCTTTTACCAAAACACTGTTTTCCCTATACGGGCAAGATGTGTACGTTTGGTTGTACGTTTGGTTGGTAGACTCAGATGATTTGAACAATTGAGCGAACGAAGCGTCATCTAAGCTTCTCTTATATAACAGACGGTACCGATTGGTCTTAATGATGGATGGTGCTGGTCTGCATCTGTTGGAATGTGTTTTAAGAGTTTCGTCGAAAATCGTATTGCTCGTGATATTAAGCTTTAGGCAGCTCGAATATAAAAAAGGTTGACTTTTGAAATAATTGCTATACATGTATTTTAGATTAAATGTCGGATACCTGAATCTAGAATACAACTCGGCTGAAAGTTGAGCAATCAAACCATCGGCCATCCCGATATTGTTAATAACAGGCAGAGAAAACTGTACAATATTATCGTTTCCTTGAAACATCATATCGTTCATGCTTATGTAATAGCACGATCCGTTGAACGTTTTTCCAACAGTGAATTTCTCGTCGCAAAACAAGCAACGGCAATTCAACAAATCTGTCTCTCCGTTATGCCAAGGATTTCCGAGGATACCAAAGATACCAAGGGTTTCCTGAACGTACGATAATGAAACAAAAAGAAATAGCACAGTTACACGTAACATATTTTATTTACGATATTATACAATCGGTTAACAAAGAAATGTTCTCACATCTCAAATACATAAAAAATCTTTACATATCAACTGAGTTCCTGTACATCTGCAAGGATGTCCACTCTACATGAGTCTGGCGTGAATTTGGTTTGCTATGCATTCAAACACTTGCGGAATCATTTCGATGTATGTCCTGGCAAACACATTTTCGATCAGCCGGTCGAAGATTTCGCTGTGATTAATCTCGTTGTATGCATTTGCTAGGATGTCCCTCGGCGTGATCAAGTCCAAACTCCCAACTTTTTCGGCAACCGGAAACCACATTTCAAAGACGTTGTCCATCACACGCGGGATATTGCCAGGATGGTCGTAGTTGACTTTCTCGAGCAATTTACCTGGGAATCCGATCTTTTGACATAAGAATGTTAGCTCCAGCGGTGACGTCGCTAAAAACACAGTTCTAAGGTGCAAGAATTCCTTCATGTGCTCCAGAGATATTGTTACGACGACCCTTTTCTTCATTTTCTCTGATCCTTTAACAAGAACGTCAGTTTTTTGCTTTTTCGAAGCTGGCAATCGAACAGTTTCAAAGTCACGTTTATTTGACATCTTTTTCGTTCTTTCTATGTGTTCCATGACGAGCTTTTGCTTGTAATGAAGGTCTGACAGGCGTGCAGCGCTTTTTATACCAGATAGCTGAGCATTGTGGTATATGGCGATTGACCAATGGAAACATTTCAACATGGTGAATAATGTCGAAACCTGGGGCGAAGAAAATGTAACATGGCGAAAAGTCACATTCGCTGCTTGGCTGCTGACCAGACAGCACGCATATTGTCTCTCGTCAAAGTTCTATTGGTTGGAAATTTGGAAGTTTTCCTTTAAATACTTTTTTCAACACAGATATAGCACGGCTGTAATCGCAAACCAGTAACGCATACGAGTTTCAATTGTCAAACCCTACCATAATTTTAACGTGTTACATTTCTTCGTTTTCAAAATTGCTTTCTCACAGCACCGTATTCTATGTGGTCGAGTCACACTCACATACTGTACATTCACATATTGCTATGATATCGTTTCTGCCGATATTATTAACGGCATGATGACCAGTGGGAAAACTCCGACTTCCTTCTAAACGATCAGCTTCATTTTCTTCATGACTGACTAATACATCACTATAGTGTGCGTCCAATGCATCGGTCGTTGAATCGCATTCGCACATTGAGATGATATCATTTCTTTTGATATCATTTGCATGAAAGTTACTCCAACTGGCAAAATGAACATCGTCTCTAACATTTCTGGGATAATCCTCAATTTCGCCGTTTTCATTTTCATCATAATCAATCGCATTTGATCGAATCAGGTCCGAAATACTGTTGAAACCATTTAATTCTAGAGCCTCGAGGAAAAGTCGGTAGCAATGAGGTCCTTGTTTCGAACACATATTTAACAAAACCTTGATTTTGGAGGTCGGCGTTCTTTGGCCTTTTATAGCTATTCTCATAGATTCTGTTGAAACGTTGTTGGAAGATAGATAGTCCAATACACCTGCGAATTCCTCGTTTACAGAATCCGCTTCAGCCGCTGTAACAGAAAAAAGCTCATGATGCCGTTTCTTCGCACGAATCGACTCCATAAGCGATAATAGGTTTCTACAAGCTTGCGACTGGCTAAAAGTCATGATGTTGAGTTGATGTGCTATACTTTGAAATCAATTTGTATCGCTCATATAGTTAAAAATCAGTATGTGACATACTTCGAAGTCTGAAACGCTTAATGAGGAGTTCACTTCGTTGTTTGGGTAGATCTTTCTGCAAAACCATACTGGGATTCCATTTAAATTGTCCCAGCCCTGCCTCGGGATCGCAAAGTTTATTCGCCGTGTCTCCGTTGCACAGTTTGATGAATTCTTCGGTTTCTAGATCGTGAGGAATGACAGCATCCAACCACATGTCTCTGCTTAAATATTGTTCAAGTACTCCCGCACTAATGATTCCTATGTCCATTAAGGTCAACAGCACTAATCCCGGTCCAATGTCGCCCATATTGTTGAAGTTTTTACCTCGTGATAGACACGTTTCTATTAAGAATTCTGGTCGCATGTTAACGAGTTGTTGTTTTACGTTATCGGTAAGTGTCCGACGTAGCATTTTTAAAGGATGTTCAAAGTCAGCTGGTGACTGCACGTTATATGTTTCCAAGTATTGTTCGAACTCCATGAAAACCAATAAATACTCTATCGCTTGTTTACTTTCGATATTATCGTCGCCGTTGATTATCAGTTGTAAATCATCTGCGCCTGAGCTGAGGGCCATTGTAAATATGTGTGTTGTGCCTGTGAACGATCTACTATAAATGAACATAGAGCGAAAAAAAGTATATAAATGAACGTGCCGGATTTTCGATTAAACATCATTATAAAAATGGCTGAAAACAAAAAGACGTTTGGGAGCCTCTACGAGGATATATCGGAAAATTCGGATGACGAGTTTGTGTCAAAACCACCACTTAAACAACCGCGTCAGAAAGGGTTGACGAAGAAAAATACAAAACAAGATCCGACAAAGAAAAAACCAGTAAAACGGTCTTTGCAAAAATCGCCAAATAGAGAAGACGATGAAACTTCACCACCTCAACGACTACATCTGGACCCTTTGAAAATATTAACCTCACAGTGGAGAAAATCTCTGGCCAGAAAAATATCTCGACAGAATAAATTAGGTGTGAGCGTAGACAAAATGAAACCGTTGGACAAAGACGACGGCAGCAGGGTGTTCGCTACCTTTCCTGTTCAAAACGATGGCAACAGTTTATATAGAAGTATAAGTTATTTGCTGTTCGACAGTGAGCATTATCACGTGTTCGTACGCGATCGAATTATTGCGACTATGCTTTCCCATAGAGAAGAGATAGATAAAGAATGCAAGGTTTTTACCAAATACGACACCGTTGAATGTTACATCAGGGAATCAGGGGCGGATGGATTCGCTCGACTGCCTAGTAGCGGTTTTGTTGAGCTAAAGGCGCTGGCCGTTTATTCCAACATTCCCGTATATCTGTTTACCAAACCAATTACTAACACTCCGACCGAATTTCTTCCGTTAAAAGCATCTAAAGCTGACTGCGCATTTATACTGTATAAGAAATGCGGATATTATAGACCCGTCCTGAGGTTCGACGGCGAAGGGTTCAACCACAAGGAAGAAACCAGCAATACACATCCCGTCACATTAAGCAGCGAAAATGCATCCGTGTCAGTTACAATTGATGAGTTAAACACATTGTCCACTACACTTTGTACAGAAGCAATCAATCGTGGTAACAAATTGTCTGTCTCTCTCACTGACTCGGCCCTTGGAATGCTGAAAAGTTTTACAGCAAATGAGTATAACGGAATTGAACTCAACGTCAGCTTGTTCAATTTTTCTTGCAAGTACAATTGTCAGGCTCTGATAGAAATTTTGATTATACTTTTCAAACAAAGTTCGGATGTAGCGCTATTGGCAACATTCATAGAGAATATCAGAGATCAAGCAATACAGTACAAGCAGGAGCTTACGATTCATTTCAGCGATGTGTGCCACGAAACGATGACCAACATATTACTCGACTTAAGATTAACCGATGTTAGCCTTAAAGCAGTAGTCAAAGGAATAAATGAGAACAGATCAAAATACGTTCTGTCTACGATGAATGTCGCGGTAACCTTTTCGGATAACGAGTTCGCATTTAGAGACATTTTCCCTTACACTATGTTGTGTTTGAACTACCAAGATTTGACAGTAAAGTACTTCACTGGACCGAAGCCCACGCAACAACGTTGGGTCGATATCGTGATGAATAGGAGATTCGTGGAAGTTCTCGATAAATTAAAGTCTACCGACCACGTTCTATTCAACAAGAGTTCCGTGTACTTCTACGATAAAGATGGAAACGGTAAAGAACAGATTGGATACATTCCGAGCGTTTTCGAATACCAGGCACATCTCAACTACTACGCTCTTCCGAAACCGGTTAAAGGTCTCGAACAAATACAATTGGTTAAAACCGACAAAAACGAGATAATGTTGGTGGACAAGCTCACCGAGCAAGTATACGATATTCGCCAACAACTCTGGAAAAACGTACAAGAATTCATGGTCGTTGAAGAAACGAACGACTACGAACTGTGTCAAATAACGCTAAGACCAGACAAACAAGTTAAGGCAGATACAAAAATACACGTCCTGCTCAGAAAAGCTGGCAACAGCGTTTTTGGTTATGCATCGGCATTTTCCTTCTACAATCAGCATGTTCCAAAGATACCGTTTCAGTACACGTACGACAAAAACGTTAACGAATTCGTCGTAAACAGACGACTGGCTGAGGATCGGATATCTCTAAATCCATCGAAATTATTTGAAGAAGAACAGTCATTGATATACGGGGTTTCGACACCCTTTGTTCGATATGTCGTTCCACAAAACTCCTCTAAGAAGTGCATTTACGCCTTAATTCAAACGGACGCTCTAAACCAAATGATTCAATATACTTCCACAGAAGAAGTTTGAACATCATGATGATTCAGACTCTGAGGTGCGATATTATTGAAATATGTTTCCATGCTATTGCTCTTAAGATTAAATACACGTGTCTTGCATATCAAATGTTTGTTGATTTTTCCCTCTGATTGTTTCGACTATGTGCTTGAACAAGTTGAAGATTTTACTTTTGGTGATGTCGGGGCATTTTGAAAACAAGTTATACAGTGAAACACTAAGGATTTGAAGTAAGAAAAACTGAACTGAACAAGAGAAAACTCGTAGACATATTTTATTTACTATAACATGTTTCAACAAAGACATCCTCATTCACGAAGACTTTTTATCCTTTCTTCCACGACTCAGACTTCGACTTATCGTTTTGCTTAGACTCCTGGTCCTAGATCTGGATCTTCCACGACTCGCATCTTGCGGTGGCTGCGTTTTAGAAACTGATTGCTCCTTACGTTCTTCCTTCTGTTTCTCTCGTCGCTTCATTTCGTTGTCATAGGCGTTTTTGTTGTGATCGGTGAAAAGCTCCGGCAAACTTTGGAGAAAAGTTTCTACTTCTTCCATCCCAAATGATCGGGCAATTTCTGTCATATTAACCAAACTGGATATAGGCTTCCAATCTGAGTAATTCTGAGTCAAACCCGTGCACTTGTAATCCGGCAGGTTCATGAGGATATCAAATAGATTCATTAGTTCTTGAATATCGTACTTGTCGTGCAACGCGACCTGGCTGGATTTGATATTAGTGAAAATGTTCACCAAAGAGGCCGGATATGCTCGTTGCTCTTTACCCACTTGAAACACTACTTTTTCCTTGCCCTGTTTGACCAACTGCATGAGCTTAAAACAGAGGCGTATGGCCAAGTCGTATTTCAATTTTGTGAACAGGTGCAACGTGGCCTGTTCTTCGTTATTTCGTTTTAGCTCTTTCAGTTCGTCCATTTCTGTTTGTATAGAATCCACTCAAAATGAAAGCAGGATCATTTAAATAGTATTTTTTCAGCATTCAGAATCAGCAAAATTAATAGAAAATCTACTGCAGTTTTCCTAGGCGGATTTTGTGATTACATAGCGTATTATACATCCACAAGAAATCGTGCTTTTTCTTGAATTCAGTAACCCCGCCGATCGTGTTCATCATGATTACAAAAATATAGACGCACAGCAAAGCATACGGGCATAAGGAAGTGGTACGCGAGTGTTTGTACGTATTGTAAACAAAATTTATGTAGCTCGGACTGTCAACCGTATTCTCACCGAAGAGCGAAAAGAAGTTGTATCTTTTCAGCCGATTGTAACCGCACATCGGATGGCCAAACACAGAATCAAAATGTTCACTGATATCACAAACGGAGATCCTGCGAAACAACATCATGCTGTCATTCGTTTCTATTTCTTTCAAGACCAGATGAATACAAGTTTTTATACCGCAACCTAGTTTAGAACTAGCTGCATCGAGCATACATTCGAAAGTCGCTATTTGAGATTTGAACTGTGGCAAATATTGATAAACGCACAGCAAACAGTCTTTGTGCTGATAGTTGTAAAATGGCGAAAACAGATATACTTTTGATGCCGACTGGTCATTTTCGTCCTCATCAAAACCCAATAAATCTTGTTCCATGTTAAATAGTCGATGTGATTTACGTTCTTTCTATCTTAAGGGCAGTGAAACAAAACTCGACACATATATTCTACTTAGACCACTTAAATATTTTATTCATGAGCATTGATCAGAGTTGAAACCATTAGAGAAAATGATAGTTTGAAGCAGTATCTGCCGGTAGCTGTATGTATCGTGCGTCATTCTCTTTCCTTTCATCGTCAGTCTGGTCGCTGTCGCTAATTCTCAAATCCTCACAAACACTGATGTTCGCCGATGATTCTGCTTCTGTTGATTCGTTTACTCGCTGTTTCTTTGGCTTTCTTTTGTACTGAGTTCGCTTCCTTTTCCTAGATAATTTCTTTTGAGCGAGCTCGCGGTCTTCCTCGTTCTCTTCGATGATTGTTTGGTCCGTGTCAGAAATGTCGAATGCAGTCTCTGCTCTGCTGCTTTTCGTTGTCGCAGCGCTTTTGATTCTCTCGATCATAGCAGATATGTCGCGATCTTCTTTTGAACTTGTTTCTAAAATGTCCGAGAGCACAGTGGGTGGAATCAGGTTTAGAATGTTGGCACCGACCGTTCTAAACACGTGTTCCTTAACGTTTTTCGTCGTTTTCATGTTCGACAATCTGTTGAGAGCCTTTTTTCGTTGTCCCTTGTAGTGAGCAATTTTGGAGTCTATTAGTTGAACTGTCATTTTTAGCTCATCCGCAGCGTGAGAGTCGTTCTGCGAAAGAAAAACACCATCTTCATATTCTACAACAAGCTGATTTTCGACGCTATGGTTCATGATGCTTTTCACAAAATCATGTATGATGACTTTGTTCTTCATTTTCTTCCCGAGGTTAATTTGTTGCTGCTGTCCTGACATATCTCTGGGTTTGTGTGATGTCTCCAAACAGGGACTACCCATTTATATACTAAAAAATAATACACGAGGGAGTTGTATCGCACATGTATCGCACTCGTAACGGCATGCTTATTTCTTCCCATTGTCATCTAAAGTACTGGTTTAACCCAGGAAGTATAGGTGTTGCTTTATGCCTAGAACAGTCACCACGATAGCAAACTAGGAGAGATAAGAAGCGTCTTGGGGGGAAAAGCGCTAATACACTGCTTCAACCTCAGGAAAAAATTCTAAATGAAAGCAAATGAACAGAAAAAGGACACAGAATACTGCTTGAACACGCTCCTGTAGAAAGTGAATTTACACCATAAGATAGAAGTTGAAATTAAAAATGACTCTTTTCTGGTTCGAAGGTTAACGTCCGAATAAAATGAGTTAAATGTTACTGTATGTGTGTCTTTTGTGTGTGTGTTGTGGAACATATGGAATTTTTATCTGCTGGAAATAAACAGTTTATCACCAGCAACTACCTAACCCGTTTGTATTCGGATGTAAACTTTCAAACCAAAGTACGTATACAAGTTATTTCGACTTTTGATCATGACTCTCAATAAAACTGTCTGCTACTGTTCTCTCTTGTTTGTGTTTTTTACTTTCAAGGGGTTGAATAACAGTATATGCGATCATAAAAAAAGCTATCAAGTAACAACAAAATAATAGACTATCATTAAACCATTTTTATTTCATCAACATTTACAGGTACAACATATATATTTCATTCAATTTGCCAACCAAGCCAAGTCGGGCAATCGTTTCAAGTCCAACCTCAATCTTACATCGACCTCCAAACACTTGAGGATAAAGTCTTTCCCTTCGCTCGACAGACCCTGTTGAAACGGAAGGTTCTTCGTGTCACGACCATCAAATGTTTTTTTCCATGGAATGTCTCTTTCGTTTAGCAACGTATAGCACATTACACCGAGGTTCCACACAATGCTCCGGGTTGGGTAGAATTTCATGTTTTCAACAGTTTCGGGCGCCCAGTATCGTTTAGTCCCCACATTTTTGACTTGCGTAAACAGTTCGTGTACGGGAGCGCAAACGCTAAAGTCGCACAAATGAACCTTCAGTGTAACTGGATCGATCAAAGCATTTTCCATTTTTAGATCCATCGTAACTAATTCAGCAACGTTTTGCATGTCCAACAAAATGTTAACCACTTGTTTCACAATGTGTCTGCAAACATTCTCACTCGGCCGATACTTCAACGTAAAATAAAACAAGTCCAGCGGCATATACTCTAAGACCATCTTATATTGCCCCAATTTAGAATCTGCATCGACTTCACCGATTTCGTATTCCAACATCGTGTTTACTCCTGTTATACCCGAGTTCTTCAGAACGATATTGTTTCTTATTTCTGGCGGATAATCGTGTTTTGACCTGCACCATTTTCCAAGTTTAATTGCTACCTTTTCACCATCATTTTTTCTGAGTGCTTCAAACACCTGGCCGTCGCCACCCTCCTCTATTTTCTTTTTCATGAAGTATTCCTCGAGAAGATAAGTTCTCATCTTTCCAGTTTGAAGATTAGCATTAGAATGATGGAATTATGACAAAACACAGCGTTTTATATGTCCAGCGAACCAATGAAATCGCCCCACTTTTCAAGAACCAATCGGGGTCTATGGCGCGAAAGATGTTGATTGGTTATTACAGAAATCGTGTCTGAGATGCCGCCGCGGTTAGCTCATTTCGTAAATGTTTAACAAGTCACAGTTCACGACACCTGAACATCAGAAAAGCAGTGGTGCATGGTCTTTTGCCAACCTGGTTCATACGTTTTAATCGGCATAGCCAAGAAAAATGGCATTCTCGCTTCACAATCAGGAAATTTCCACGGATCACCGAATTCTACAAAGTGCAGCGTAGTTCCAGTAAAAACCCAATTTCGAACTAATTCATTGAGCCGGCGTTTGACATCGTCTGAGAGAATTTCGTTATTTTCGAAGACAGCCAGCACACAGTTTGGTAATATTGGCAATGGACTCGCCACTGATATATTCACAAGCCGAACATTTTTAGCATAAGATGAATATTTCATGACAAAATCTTCCCAAAAATCTAAAGCCAAATGTTCAGAATCAGAAGTATGCAACAGCCATACTTCGAACTGTGTCTTATTGTCTTCATTAGCCATTGCGGCGTTGTGAGATAAGAAAAAATGTGAGTAAGAGAAACTCGCTTTTATACCCAATCCTGTAGAGAAATATTATTTATTTGGGAGTATGGATTCTTAAGGTAAATCCTCATACCAAAAGATAAGCTTAAAGTATGCAGTCACCAGAACCTACGCCGACAATCTTCGGTATCAGTTTAGATAAACCAAAATTTCCAGGATTTGCGGCCGTGTCACAACGACTGAAATCTTTCGAAACTTGGCCGGACTACCTTCCGCTGAAAAAAGATGTACTTGTCGAAGCGGGTTTAGTTTACACTGGGGTCGGAGACAGTTGTCGCTGCTTTTTTTGCGGTGGAGGTTTGAGAAACTGGGAGTACGACGATGTGCCGATGGAAGAACATGCGAAGTGGTACCCGAAATGCACATTCATCCTTCTAGTAAAAGGACAGGCTTATATTGACAAACTTGGTCGCGGCGAAAGACCCGACGACGAAAACAAATGCAAAGTGGCTGCTAAAACGGACCCCTTGAGTACTGCTGCTGCTCAAAGTTGCATAGAAAACGGATTCTCCGAAGAAAGTGTTAAAAAAGCTATCGATTACTTTATCCAAAATCACGATTACAATGATTTCAAGGCAACTGACCTGTGCAAAATATTGTTCGATTTTGAAGAAAACTCCACGGACCTACAGCTCAGTTCAATTTCCACCCAAGAAGTCGATACAAGCGATAGCGAATGTTCCTCGGATGGAGAAATTGAACCGATAGAGTTACTTCTCGAAGAAAATCGCAGATTGAAAGAAGTTCAAACTTGCAAGATTTGCTTCGATAACCCTGGACATATTGTTTTCTTGCCATGCGGACACATGGTTAGCTGCGCACAGTGTGCACCGGCGCTTTCTGTCTGTCCGATGTGTAGGAAGGGAATCAAAGGATACGTAAAAGCTTATTATGGATAAAGTTCTGCAGTCCATACCATAGAGCGATAGAAAAACACGTCCTGTCTGCTCGAAATCCAAACAGTGTATGTGACTTTTCAACGCGTTGCATAAGGTTCGCCCCAACGTTCCAACTCTATCATTTCATTGGACTTGATGGTTGTTCGATGTTATGGGAGTATAAAGAGGTTGACAGATTTTTAAAATCAACATTATTCAACGAACTCTCAAGCTAAATAGATCAAAATGATTGAAAGCTGCGAATATGTGCTAGTGTCCATCGGAAATCACTTCAGTAAACATACAACGCCCATGAGTTTGAAATTACGGCCAGTAGTTGACGGGTTTGTGGATATCATAACCTACAGCCTGGCTGCAGAAAAAGATTTTGTGTTAACTGCTGATCAGCTTCGGGAAGCTAGCGAAAATATCACCTACTTTCGCCACTTGGTGGAAAAGAAGTTAGTGCACTGTCAGACAGTCAACTCAGGCAGGATGAACTGGGAAACTATTGTTCTGATATTTACATACTTTGCGCAAATTGTCAGGCGACTTTCTGTGAATGACGAGGACACTTACCCACACTTAGTGGAAATGAACAATTTGATAAAAAGTTTCGAAATCAACGAATGGATTCGAAGTCAGCGTGGGGATTGGACGCAGTTTGTGGATACCCTGTTCCAAAAGTCTTAGAAATATTTTTCAGACAATACCATCGGTGAATGATGAATGTACTGTGATAAAAACTTGAACATTATTCTAGATCTAGATACAATCTTGCATATGTTGTGCATATGTTGTGCCTGATTCTAAATTTAAGAACTTTGAGTATATCACATTCACAATTTGCTGTCTCTGCATTGTATCGACCTAATAAATCGTATATCACTTACTGTTTGTGTTTTAGTTTGTTTTGCAAGTCCAAATACATCTGTCCATATTCTCAATGGAAAATATCTCAGTTCAAAGGGCAGCAACGATATTACGTCCATTTTATCACTGAATGACAGCCGATAATATTGTTTTCCCCATCCATACACTATTTTTTCATTCCTCTTAGATTGAAATGGCTGGGAGATTTTGATTACTTCTAAATCAATCGCGATTTCAACCTTTTCAGAGTAAAAAGCTTCTCTTAGAAATAGGTCTAATTTTCTATGAAAATGTGACCAACTATTTTCCCAGATTTCAAGTGATTTGAGGATGACTGTATTTTCAACGTTTTCAGAGGGAGAGAGCTTTTCTGGACATGTAGTAAAACGAAATCATATATTTGAATACAACATTTTATTAAATACAAGACATGTAAATGCATTCATGATACAATTTCTGCTTCATTATCACATAGCACAGGCTGATCCAACTCGTCAGAAACATATACGATTACTCCGCCGGTTGGAATCAATTCCTGATCAATGTTGATACTAAGAAAATCTCGCCCGGGCGGCAAGAAAAACTCTGGCAAGTTCTGTCTCATTGCACT
Organism: Cyrtodaria siliqua; assembly: GCA_037043455.1. NCBI lineage: Eukaryota > Metazoa > Mollusca > Bivalvia > Adapedonta > Hiatellidae > Cyrtodaria > Cyrtodaria siliqua. The sequence goes on along the minus strand of JAWPHD010000314.1, from coordinate 71,640 downwards.
CGATAGGATATCATCGGTTGTCTTTTCCCCGATGGCTAATTTCTTGGGCAACCCGCTCTGGTCTCTAGTATTGTCGGTGTACTTGCGTTTATTGTTCGGAATAGCGTTTGGCAAATGACCCTTGCCTCCGTCTATAGTTTCGGTCTGCACGAACAAGCTTCGTTTATGTTGAACGTACAGCGGGTGCATGGCGAACAAATGCTGAAGAGCTTGGCACAAATTTGTATTTGGCATCCCGTACTTCGGTTTGATGAACGCAAATCCCGATTCCAACTGCCTCAGTCGATCACCCAAGCGATTCATAGTGGGTCCGCAGTTCTTATATCTTTTATAGGCTATCGTGAGTTCTTTTTGCGTGCTGATTAGTTGGAAATCCTTGCTCGGCAGCACGCCCTTTCTACACAACACTTCGATAACATCTTCCTCAGAACACCTCAACAGAGTCAACAATGCGTGAAAATACGTGTTCAGTTTCAATCGCAGATGAGATCGCTCCAATGAAGTGCAGGATCCTTTAACCGTATAGACGCTGCTGTAGTCCTCGAGTAGATGGTATTCTACAACGGGAATCAAACAAATCGGCACTTTATAGTTTTCTCCAGACGTCAACTGTTTGTATTTTCCCCGTTTAACGATAGAAGGAAAGTTCTGAAAATCCCCAGGCAAGAGTTTTCTGAAGATTTTGAAGTAACTCCAGTCTTCCCAGTCGTCTTTTTCGTCGAACATGATGTCCACGTATTGTTCGAAGTCTCGCAGCGTGGGCTCATTTAGAAACAAGTGATCCGCTGTTGGGTGATAGTTCAAATAATCGTAAGGGCAGTTGGTTATGGCGATGAAACGAAGTCCTTCAACATCGATGAACGGCGAAGTGACATTGAACATGAAACGTCTTTCGTGTCCGCTCGAATTAAAATTTCTCTTCGCACGAATAAATGTTTCGCATTGTGCGGGTAGAGACATGTGCTCGAACTGGAAGGCCATCGCGAATGAAGCTGCGAATGGCAGAACGACCCAATTTATAGACTTTTGTAATTCATTTCGGAGCATGCGCGGGATCATGCGCATCGTGGCATTTGGCGTCGTATAAAACCTCAGACACACACATTTTTTCTTCATTCTACATCATGACTACAAAGACCTTGCAGGATCGAGGATTCGTCTTGCCAGAGGAAAACGATTTTGACTTTGAACAAAGGGCGCTAAACGACGATTGTATGAACTTGATGAGTATTATTGCAAACCTAAACGAATCCTCGGCCATGCCCGAATATACAGCTACACCGTTGGTATCAGCGAGCAACAGCACGTCGAGTATGCCAACGGCTGCCTGTGGACCTACATCATTGATCCACGAAGCGTTTACGATGGCGTCTCAAAAAGCTCCGGTGGGGAGAAAAAGAAAAACAGATCAAGTCGGCTCAGAAGGATCGAAAAAGAAGGTGTGTTGCTTTTCATTTTAGTGAGTTTGAGGGGATTTGAGATATCAACGACCGATGTTAGCTACCGAAGGAATTGTGTTTGTAGAATATATTTCAGCCACCACAATAACGATATATATTTTCCGGTTTATTTGACACTAACGGAAAAAAAACTATTAATGATTGCTCGTTTTATTTGTAGATGCGAAATTCTAATATGTGGTGTTTGTTTTACTTTTTCAGAAAGCGGTCGAAAGAGTACCTGAAAAAACGCTCGAAAAAATACCTGAAAAAAAGACTGCGAAGAAAGAAGTGAATGCTTCGAAGTCGTCGAAAGGAAAACTTGAAACATCTTCGCAGCAGAAAACAAATTTGACTGCTGTAGAAACTCCACAAAATGAATCTCTCGATACAGCAACGTATTACGATCCCCAGACCACTAACCTGTATGATTACAACACTTTGCAGCAACGGAATAAAATAACATTTGCTTCTATACATAAGGACATCGGTGATATAGATCGCATCACAGAATGTGTTAAAAACTACGAACATATCGCTAGAACAGACGAAGTTCGCAAAAATGCCCAACATCAGATTTATTTAGCTACTGCTTATCAGAACTTTCAAGAAATAAGGGCAGATTGGTTGAAGACAGCCAAAAGTGTCGAACCCGATAAGTGTTTAATGTGTTACGACGAAAACAACCCACCGAGAGTCATGGGTTCGTGCAATCACGCTTTTTGTTGCCAACATTGCCTGATAAAATACGTGGAGCTTATGGTCTCAAAAAATAACGGACAATGGATGTGTCTAAAGTGTAAACAAGTTGGACCGTTTACCGTGTTTCAATGAGAAATGTGTGTATAAATGTCTACTATTGTAATCCCAAATGTATAAAGGAAAAAATAAATAGTTTTACACTACTTAGAGTTTTGTTTTCTCAATATAGAATTGAATTGTCACCACGTCGAAATCATTGCTTGGACAGCCGCAGATTTAAATCGACCTCAAAATACCCTAATGCTTATATTTTTTCTCGACATTTTCAAATCCACCGTTTCACGATACAATTGCTGGCTGCTTCGGCTTCAATTTTACCGAACCATAAATCGTGAAAAATGGATTTGAAGGCGTGGAGATAAAAAGGTAAAGCATAATAGTGGTTTAAGGTCGATTTAAAATCGGAGTAGTTGATGCACATGTAATTTCAAGATACATCAAATGACACTAACTCTCTAGCTTTCTGTAGTTGATACTCTCTATTGACTCATTTGCTTCTGTTTTATGATTAAAAACTCAACACTGGGAATTTGATGTCTTTATATTTATTGCATTGACATTAGGAAATGCTAACTGACGATAATTGCTGCAGATAAAAATAAAACTATTACTACTTTAAAGCTTTTCGTTCATCACAGTCTCAGTATTTTTCCAGGAGACTTTTACTCTCTATTCAACATCTGTCAACGAGATTTTCACGCACCTCCAAAGCAATTGAGAAGGAGATTTTGACTCGACCCAGATCATTGATGTATAAATATGTCTCTCCTCGATGTTCGAACTTGTATAGAAATCGAGAAGTTTTCGTTTAAATACTTTTTTTTTCACCACACAGATGGAGTGTATTCATCTTCTGTGGCACAACACTTTTCCAAATCAACAAAGCAATAACGAAAACTATCCTACGATTTTCAGTAGTCAAGCTCAATAGTATTTTCAACATTTTTCTGAGGGGTTTTGCCTCATTTCTTTAAATTTTCTTCGAGATATTGGCCATAAGAAAAACAGCTATATTCTCTGCATGTTCATTTCATCGCAGTCTCGATATTTTTCCAGGAGATGTTCTACTTTGCATTCAAATTGATAAATTATCGTTTAAATACTTTTTTTTCACCACAAAGATACCGAGCATTCATCTTCTGTCGCACAGTTCTTTTCTAAAATCACACACACACGGCAAGGAGATTTTAAATACTTCTAAACCAATCGTGATTTCAACATTTTCAGAATTGGCGGAATAAGTAAAGCTTCTCTTGGAAATATAGCTGATTTGCTATGAAATGCGACCAACGATTTTCCTAGATTTTAAGTGTTTGGAAGATGACCGTATTTTCAACATTTTTAGAGAGAGGAGATCTCGTAAATTAAACTCGACCGCGGAATCTGCTGCTCTCAATTTCGTGATTCCAACAGTAATAAAATTGTCGGACTAAGTAAAAAGCTTCTCTTGGAAATAGGGCTGATGTGACCAACGATTTTCACAGATTGCAATTGTTTGGAAGACGTCTGTATTTTCAACATTTTTAGAGAGAGAAAATCTCGTAAATTAAACTCGACCGTGGAATCCGCTGCTCTCGATTTTGACTCTTTCCTAAAACATCGGCTATGGAGATTTTCACTCTTCCCCCCAAAAACATTGTTTGAGAACATTTTACCCATTTCCAAAGCACCGTTCGAGAAGAGTTTTACCCTTCCCTCAAAAACATTGTTTGAGAAAGATTTAACTAGTTCAAATCGAATGAGGAAATGTTTGGTCCCGGGGTTAGCGGTTAAGTATTTTGTGTGGGTGCTTCTGTGAGGTTGGATATTTGTAGTATTCTCAGTATGTTCAAATCAGTTTTTGAAGTTTTAGAAATATGCCGTTTACTCAGTTTCATAAAAAATAGAGTGTGTTTTCGAGTATTAGAATATGTTTTTGAATGGCTGAATTAAGCTCGACTATGGAACTCTGAAATCGAAAATTTGTTGTATTTTTTTTAGGTAGTGTTAAACGTCGTTTAACGTTTGTTTTATTGGTTGCTGGAGCCAGAAATGGATATCTTCGAAATTAGAAAGAAGATGAAAGAATGGTTCAACATTTTTTATTTCTGAACATTTACATAGTTGATCATTCATCGGCTATCGGTATCTTGATGACAAATTGATCACATTCATCACCAAAATGTAATCGAAAAAAATTAGCAAATTTAACCAAACAATTTGCCTCGACAAAATCGGATCCCAATTTTATGTATTGTTCCACTTCGTCTAGCCAACGTTTTGCTTTCATTTCCAAATCAGGTCCGAGTCCAGAACATCGTTCGCAAATTTCCAGAGCGTCTTCGAAGTTTTGACAAGTTCTCGAAGCTTTCCTGAACCAGGTAATTTTGACTTCTGTGCAAAAGTCTTCGCTTTTGGCATTTGAACGAACAACATATTTGTATATTTTTTGCCGAATTTCCGGAGGCAGTGGTGACAAGTCCATGCTTTTGTATTGGAGTGTTTAACATTGTCGTTTTGTGTCGTTTTTTGAAGCAAGTTGAATGAATAAATAATATATGTGTGATGAATGCTCGGGTATATATGGCGCCACAGAGTTATACTCGCAATGCAACTTTTTAGGACATCTGCGAGTTTGCCTCAAAATGGGTGATGCCACAGAAAATCAGTTCAAGTATATAAATGAGAAAGAGATCCGAAAATTGAATGCATCTGTTACTGTGTATTTAATTTTCGACGATGCAGATTCTGTTCAAATCAAGTGGGCTAAAACTTTGAGAGAATTGATTAACAGATACACGTTCGATGGGAAGATTATCGACTGGGTGCTAGCCGAAAAGGAAAACTGGAGCAAAGGACCGGATTCGTTTTGCCTAATGTTCGCCTATGTTAGCAAGACTAATTACATGGAGATAAGCAATATCTATCGTCATTTTGACATGTACGATAGAGGCGAGGGCACAATAAAGGTGATTGATAGGCCATTTGAGTTGCCGAGACAGGAACATATCGCTCTGTTTTTGGCATGTACAGATGAAAACAGGAATACGGCACAGGAGCTGGTAGAAGATTTTTCAAGTGGTCTGATAGTGTGCAATAAATATCTGTTGGACCATACAAATTTATTACATAGAAAGGTTTTTGGCATTTTGGAATTAGATCCCGATCCCGAGATTCCATTACCTAGGCCAAAGTTTCGTATGCATCAGAGCGGGTATTATAACTATCGGGTGAGCGACATACCGCAGGTGCATTCGCTGAAGCATTTCTGCCGGTTAAAAATTGTGAATTCAGTGGAGGATTCGACAAAATGTGACGAGTTGCCATTGCCAAGTGCATTGAAATCCTATGTTTCGAGGCCAAAGTGATTCATGATGCCTTGTAAATAAATGATAGAACGGGTTTTCTTGTTTGAGTTTTTGTTGTTCGTGGTTCATGAAGTCGTTATGAAGACGAACATGTTGCTGTATTATCAAGCTGGATTAGGAAAAAGACACGACAAGCAGCTTTTCTACATATACATTTTATTCCAATTTTATTTCTATAGACTTCAGAAAATCAAATATACACAAGATACAAAATTCAGATATATACAATGACAAAATTACTTCGGGTAACGTGCAAGTCTGGCAAATGTGAAATTTGCGGTGATCCGGCCTTCCTAGAATGCAGCGAGTGTTATACAGTTGTAGAAGTCGAAGGGGCTTGGCACGCATGCCCCAATGCAGACTCAGAAGAAAGTAAAAAGGTTGTCAAACCAGTTCTGTGTGAGAATTGTGAGTAACAATTAAAGGAAAAACTCAGATTTGTAGCAAGACAGACTCAAACGTTTGGAATATCTACTCAGCACTGAGAATGCGGACCTCAAAAATCAGATTGTGGATAGATACACCCACCACCAATCAGGTGGCGTTTACTTTGGTATAATCCATTTACACACGCTTCTGATTTGTCGAAAATGAACTGAACCTGTCCAGTATCCTATGATTGGTTATTATATTTTAAAGGCGTGGTTTTCTTGCACTTTCACGTACTTGTGGAGAAACATGCCCAGAACAGTCATTCTCTCGTTGGCTTTCGATGGGTAAACATCTAATAATGTCGACTGTCTTGCTGCTCAAGTTTCGCAGATTTCAAAGATCGGGAATGGTCGAAAAGGCACAGCATCTTATCGACAACGTGGACAATGTAATAGAATGCGATGGATGCAACGACGGCGTACCTCACTCGTGTCAGAGGAACATTCGAACGAAGCTCATGTTTGACTTGTATGAAGACCGCATAAAGGGGGCTTCGAATGACGAGGAAATCGGAGAAGTCATAGAGGTGGCAAAATTCCTACTGGAGAACAAAAAGGCCTTAGCCAAAGACGTGGGTGAGTTTAATTTTAAGATTGAATGAGTTTGTGTTTGAATCTGATCTCCTAGATTGAGAGTTTGAAAACGTATGCTATTTAACAAAACTAGGAGAACATACTAATTTCACGACAACATGATTTTCTTGAGGTTCAAAAGAATGATTCTCAACTATCAGTGGCCTGTGCTGTTTAACAAAACTAGGAGAACATACTAACTTCACGACAACATGATTTTCTTGAGAGGTTTAAATGAGCGAGGTTCAAATGAATGATTCTCAACTATCGGTGGCCTGTCTTTGCATCCGATATTCTAGACGACCGCGTTTACAAATCTATGCCATTTGAAAAAAACTAGGAGAAAATACTAACTTAACTTCACGACAACATGATTTTCCCGAGAGGTTCAAAAGAATTGATTCTCAACTATGTCTTTTCACTTTTCAGGGTACGGAGCAACGACTAGGAGACAGCTAGATTTTGACACCACGGCTTCCAATACGACCAACAACGCGGCCACCACCTCGACAGCTGTGAGAGAAGACGAATCTACAGAATCTAGCGACGAGGTTTTGATTCTGCATGCGAGTCCAGCGAAACAGCAGTCTCAGGCTGGGAAGGCTGGTAAAGCGGCTAGTTCGAAAAGGGGGAAGAATCGTGCAACGCCGCACTACAAAATACGGAATAACAAATCGCAACAAGAAGACCCGTTGCTATCGGTTAAACTTTTGGGGGACAGTTTGCTCAACATTTCCAAATCGGTAACCAGTGCAATAAAACACCACAAACAATTCCTAACATCGTTAGAATCTGCGAGAGACACCGTGAAATTGGAATGGGAAGAGAGGGAGCGACAGTTGAATCAGAAACATCAACTTGCTTTGAAAGCGCGTGAAACTGAACTAAGATCTGAGTTGCTGTTGGAGAGACAGGTTTACTATGAGACGGCCAAACAAAGTGCTAGGGACGAACTTATGGAATGCACAATTTGCTTTCAACAGGAAAAGGCGACCGCTCTGCTTCCTTGCGGCCACATGTTCTGCGATGAGTGTGTGAGGAAAATGAGAAATTTAGGGGACAAGTGTGGGTTCTGTCGAACCGCGATACGAAATGTTACTCGGGCCCGTTTCACAGACTAGACTAACGTTGTTTGAACTATGATTTGATGCCATGTAGTTGTAAATTGTTATTTGTAAACCATAATGCTGTCACTTGTATTCACTGGTGGAATAAAAGTATCACGACCTCAATTTGTTTCTTTCCTTTTAGCAAACACAAATCAGAGAAATGATATGACCAAAACATATCAAATGCTGTAGATGATGTATTACTTGTTCAGTGATTGAAACCACAACTTCCAGAAATTCGAGAAAATATAACGACATTAAGCTCTTTGTAAATTCATTCAAATTTCTTAAACTTCTTAAATGACTTAAATAATGAACGGACGGATCATAAATTCGGGTATAAAAGCGCAGTTGCCTTTCATAGAAATCAAAACGATGAATAACTCGAACGCGAGCTGCAACAATAAACGTAAAGCAACCCCCTTGACATTGTGGGATGCTGCCAATGTTCATAAATTTAAGTCTATGTGGTTCTGGTGGAACTCGATACGGAGAAGAGATTTGAATGAAGCAGATACAACTGGGGTCTCCGGTGTGAATGTTTCTGATATTCAGTTCAGCAAGAAACCCAACTTAGAACAACCAAATGGGAAACTGATGACTACCTTCAGCGTTGGTTTGAGGCCCACGAAGCTACAAAAGGTCGTTCTGAACGAAATGCTTAAAGTGAGCAATCACGCTTACAACTGGTGCAACTTTTTGGTACAACAGAAACAGTTCAAACCGAAACATTTCGATTTACAAAAAGTTGTGGCTATAACAAAATCGGACAACATTGACGTTGCGTTGAGAATGGAGGGCGACGGTTGTTTTTTCGATAACAAAATGACCACAATCAAAGGAACTTCGTGTAAACATTACAGTACGATGTACAAATCGGCGCAGTCAAATCAAAGAAAGAAAGAAGTAACTCTGAAAGACAAAAATGAAATTAATCCCTGTCAAGGAGCGTTTCAGATTCAAAAACAGTATTTAAGATTTCTAAACGAGAAAGACACCAACGATCTTAAAGTTCTCGGTCGCTATATTTCCATCATGCCCGACAACTTCGATAGCCATAGAAAAAACACAAAAGAACGATATATTAAGCTTTCTAAATCGATCGCCAAGCTACCACCGATAGACCACGACGTAAATATATCTAGGAGAGTGAACGGCAAGTTTATCTTGCAAATTCCGTGCGATCCAACATACACTAGATGCAAGGCTCCAGAAGTTCAACCCCCAGCCATGTGTGGTATCGATCCTGGTGGCAGGACATTTGCTACAATTTACGATCCGAGCAACGTTACGGTTTACCAGGTCGGTCTCCAGGAAGACAAAATTGATTTGACTGATAATACTCCTGCCACAATTCGGAAACTGCACAACAAAATCGACAAGACAAATGCGGCCATCAGTCTAGCCAGAACACGTAAAAAAAATCAAGCCTTCGAAGACCAGTGTAGACACTTGAGAAAGCTCTACCTCGAACTCAAGACATTTGTCAAAGACATACACTTGAAACTGGCCTCTCATCTAGTCAAGAATTACTCATATGTCGTGCTCGGTAAGATAGGAGTTGCCAGCATCGTTAAAAAAGACGGCCCCAATCAACTATCGAAGCGAAGTAAGAGGGACTTGCTCTGCTGGCAACATTATCAATTTCGAACCTTCCTTGAGCATCGAGTCAAAGACACGGAGTGCATGCTTGTGATTCAAGATGAAAGCTACACGTCAAAAACGTGCGGAATGTGTGGAAAAATCAACAAAACTCTCGGTAGTTGCGAAACATTTATTTGTCAATTTTGTAAATACGAAACCCATAGAGACGTCAACGGCGCTAGAAATATCCTGATGAAAGCACTAAGACTTGGACCTTGGGTTTAAGAAAAACACAGTTGACGGCCGATCCATCCGTGGTTCGTTCTTTCTATTTTTCCTAATGAAGCGTTGAATAATGCTACATTTGTAAAATTAGTTTGCTTCGGATAAAATGGGTCAAGTAAAGCAAGAACAAGTAGATAGTGCCGATGAGATAATTGAAATATCTGACAGTGAATAAACTTGTTTACCGAGTGATGAAAAAAAGTATTTAAACGATTTTTTTGTTTTCTCAGTGAGGTTGTGGTATCTACTATACTTCTGTCAAACTTCATTTAAACACGACTGCTTTTCCAGTCTAGTATGTTCAGATAGATAAAAAAAGTATTTCAACCCCAGTGATTTGGTTTTCACACTATCTCCCCATACACTATGCCTAAAAGATGCAAGAAATGCAGGATGCGCGTCCACTATACAATCAAGTGTATCTGTGGACATCGATTGTGTCTGCCATGTGCGAGATTGCTGGTACAATGCTATGGCTTACTTTCCTCATCTCTAGTATCTCGATTTAAGTGTAGTAGATGTTTGCCGTTAACAAGAGCAGAGCAAAATTTGGTTGCTCAAGTAGACCACTTGGGGTAACCAGATTATTTAAGAAGGCCTTAGTTTGAACGATTTCTAGAAGTAGTGGTTCAATCACACTGAACTATTCTGAACCAACAACCTTAAGCAATAAAGCATCTACAAAGTGTTCATGTTGTTAGTCATTTTCAAGTTTCTCTGATTTATGTTTGCTAAAAGGAAAGAAACATGTTTTGAGTGGAAGACAAGTCATCTTTGAAATGAATATGTGACCTATATAGAACTGAAAATGAAAATTTTCGTTCAAATACTATTTTCTCAGCGCTTTGAAAAAACTCTGCACTGGCGGATAAGCATTTTCAACTTTCCGACTAGCAGAGCTTTTTCCAAGCGCTCAAAATAAGTATATCAGCGATAATTTGTTAGATTCCTAATTGTAAAGGTATTGGCTATCTCAGATTTGAAGTATCGGAAAATGTAAAAATCGTTTAAATACTTTTTTTCTCGATGCTGGGAATCTGCATGAGTGGGACAGACAATCTTCCCCTATCTGCTTCTCTGTTTCCGAGCTAAGAAAAAAACTATTTAAGCAAAATTTTCGTTTTCTTATAAGTAGTTGACCAGTTTTTGTGTTAGATTTGTTTTGCTCTCTTGGTGTGGTGTTTTCTTGTTTATTTACGATATCCGATAGAATCAAGCATTGAGTTTTCTCAACTAAGGCATCTAACAGTGAACAATTGAAAACGACAAAGATGTGTTCATGTAACATATATTTATTTCACAGTAACCACAAGAATGGCAAATCCATAGTGCTCACAGATTCGGTTTTAATGTTTTACTGTTCTCGACCTTAGCACTCGATGGCCCTGCGATCTAAGAACGACGTTCAATCTCTGTATTTTCTTTGGAGTACGTCTATTCCTTCTGGGAATGGACCTGTCCTCCCAGATCTGTTCTGCTAATGGCTCTATCGTTCTATCTTCGCGTTTGATACATCTGACGACAACTCCAAGATAGTCTAAAAACCTGGCCTCCGACTGTGTCAATTTTTCTGAAAAGACAGTAAAAGACAATCTGTAAGTTACTAGAGAAAATCTCAGTGAAAAATGCAATGCTGTGGACATGTATCGAAGGAGCAATCAAACATTCATCTCAATTGAAAGTTTCGTTTCTTACCGTTGTGGTCAAACATATGGAAGTCCAAGATTTTGCTTCGCTGTTCTTCTGCCATGATATATTTTTCTCTATTTCTGAATCCAATGTGTTCGATTCGATGTCAGATCGTTAATGAGACTCCCCACAGACAAAAAAATGCAGAGGCATACAATTTTTCGCGCCAAAGTCAACGACCAATCAGATTACGAGAAATGTGATTCGGTTGGTCCACGCCATTTGGAGCATTCCATTTCTAAAGAGCATTGGATGCTCATTGGTTAGTGGTGTCTCTTGTCGCCTCCCACGATGGAATGCGGCCTTTAAAAGCTGCAGTTCCTAGAATTAAACATTAAAATCTAATCACACTAATCTATGCTCACAGAGAAAATCAAACAATCGAAATGTCCAGAGAGAGCTACAACCGTTGGCACGCGAGGATACTTCGTAAGAAAGAACAATTGGAAAAAAGGGAGGAGGAGAGACAAGACTGCAACGACGGCCCGCTGAAAGAATGCGAGATCTGTATGGAAGAGCAGAATACGTTCGAGAAATGCAGTACCTGTGTGCATGCAGTTTGCCGTAATTGTGCAGGAAAAGTGAAGGGCCAATGCCCATTCTGCCGAAGTTACTTGCCACACTTAGAAACGACAATTCCAAGTGGTTTTATCAAACCTCGAGGACCGATAGAAACGGACTGGTATTTCTGAGAATCCTATATGGTGAAATAGTCCAGCGTGTTGTGATAAACTACTGTGCAGCGTATTGTGATAAAACTTCTTCCTTTTCTCATAAATAAAATATCAAAAAACACTTTTGCTTTGTCATGTCTTTTCCCCAGATGTGGAGAGCTAATAGCATGAACAGTTGGTCGGTGAGAACATAGAACATAGAACAAATCACAAAATCTAATCTGAGGTTTCGACATGACTTAATTTTCACGTCTAAAACTCAGAATTCGATTTTGCCTTTTCAACACACACACACAGGCAAACACTCGTCGTTCCAAAATCCGAGATAAGGTTTTGACATGTCTTTAAATTCACGTCAAAAACTTAAATATCTGATTTTGACTTTTCTAGATACACATAATTTTTAACAACTGTTAGAGAACCGGTTTTGTTGGATGAAATTAGTCAGAGAATGAAGAATAGAAGCAAGAAACACAAACAAGAAACCTCAAATCTATCGAAGAGTCAAACACTTTACTTCCAATAAAACAAAAGCATATATGCTCTCCAACGGAAAAGTGACATGCTCCTCAAAATATTTCTGCAGTGGTGGGACAGACTTTCCAATTTTCTAAGTAGCAGCGCCTTTCCGAGCATAGAAAAAAAGTATTTAAGTGAAATTTTCATTTTCCTATCAGTGCTTTGGCGAGCTTACACAACTTGCAATAGAAGTAGAAATGAAACAGTCAAAGAAAACGTATTTATGTTCGAGTTTCGGAGGTTGTGTGAAAGTTTGTGTGAATGGGATAATTGCCTGCCTCCGAGCTTCCTTCCGTGCTTGCTTCTGCTGCGTTCGTATTTGTATCAGATCAAGCCAGCCTGAAGATTCTGGCCCAACTAGCCCAACTATCATAGAAGGCAAAAATCGCTCAAAGGCAGGGCGCATTGCATAACATTAGCTCTCACCAAATGCATATACCCAAAGGCAACATATTCCAATGCGGCCGACCCTTTGAATGCTGCAGCTTCGTCTGAACTAGTTAGCGTGACAGAAGCTGATGTAAAACTTAGATGAAGCGGTGAATGCAGTTGCACTTTCGACATCTCAAGAGAAGGAAGGACAGAATCAGACTGATTTTTCAAATGTTGATCTCGCCAAAAAAATAATAATTTATCCCGTTGGTGAAAAAAAAGTATATAAAGAAGGACTTTAGACTTATCATATCAAATCATACCAGCTAGTCATGGCAGCAAAACAACCGTACATGTATTCTGTCAATACAAACAAAGTTCCCGTTTGTAAGTTCAATAGTAACTTTGGCCGGACAGTAAAGCCGCCGTCTTGTGATTTCCTGGTCATCTGCCTAGGAAACATGTTTTTGAAAAAGCCCCAACAAATGGACCCTGATTTCAAAAAGGTGTTTGATGTGATATTAAGCATCATCTGGTCTTGGATTGAGAATGGAGAAGGTTTTTTGCTGAGTGACAGCGATATTTCGAGGGCCACCGTGAATAGAAAGTTCTTCAAAAGACTAATTGAAGATACTCTAAAGCGTTCAGACTTTACAAACAGAAGAAGGGAGAATTGGTATACCATTTGTAAGGCCATGGCTAAGTACTGTCAGGTTTTGAATGCCCTGACAGAAGACGAAGACGATATGTACTCCTATGTGCAAGATACGAGAATTTTAGTTAGCAATCACAACGTCAATCCGTGGATCCGACAGCGACCGGGTGATTGGAAGGAATTGTTAGATATGTATGGTAACGGCGATGCAATGAAATAAAAAAACCTGTCAATAAACTAACCCATTCCATGCTAGAAAAAGTCAAAGTTCTGTCTTCCTTTGATATGTATGCCAGTGGTGACACTTCTATTGTCATGGACGAGAAAAATAAACTTAGTCAAGACCAAGAAAAAATAAAGAAGTATCGAAGAACGAAACAGCTTCATCACTCCGGTGAAATGCCACCAATTTCTACCATTCAGAGAAACGAAAGGTTTACCAAAGACATACATTTGCAACTGGCAGTCAATTTTCAATAAAACCGTTCATTTGGTGTTGAAAATTAAGCATTCCTTAGATATGTATGCCAGTGGTGACACTTCTATTGTCATGGACGAGAAAAATAAACTCAGTCAGGACCAACAAAAAAATAAAGAAGTATCGAAGAACGAAACAACACCACCATCTCCGCTGAAAAAAATGCCATCAATGAACTATGTTAGATCGCAATCTGAAGAAGTTCCGAAACTATACTTATTTAGATATATAAGAACGCTGACATTTTATATCAAGAGATTGGACCCACTTGGCGTTTATGTTAGGATAGTAAAAGTGTGGTATACTCAAGGTGTTTTATATCTATATTGTTGGAAAATAAAAGTCAAACAAATAGTTGTGTTTCCTGATGCTTTTACTGCAACCTCAAATTTCCTAATCGTGGAAAACTATAAAATCTGAAGAAAAAAAGTTAAATGAGCTTTGCCTGTCAAGATAGCACGGTGTCGTTCAAACCGATCAAACTGATTCTGTTGAAGTAAATCGAACAATTTGCTCTCGAAATCATCCTCTCAAGCGGCCACCGTTTGCATATATTTAGCTTTGTTGTTTTCCCCAGCAGCGACCAGCAGCGAGAAAAAAAACAAGTGTTAAATGCTCTATATTATATAGCCTTAGTCCGCGGGCCAGAAAGTGGAATATTTCATTTATATACTTCTTTTTCACCGATCAGATTCTGGCCTTACATGTGCACGTCAATATCATCCTCTCATAGATATAGCTATTTTGGTTTCCCCAGCAGCGAGCAAAAAAGGTTTTGAATCAACTTTACTATTATAGCCTCAGCTTGGTTGAACAAACCTATCTTTCGCAGACCAGAAAGTGGAATATTTCATTTATATACTTTTTTTCACCGTTCACATTCTGGCCAGACTCTGTATCTCAGTATCATACTCTCATAGATCTGATTTGTTTTCCCCAGCAGCGAGCAAAAAAGTGTTAAATGAAATATTATAGCCTTAGTCCGCAAGCCAGAACTTGGAATATTTCATTTATATACTTCTTTTTCACCGTTCAGATTCTGTCCACAAGTCTACATTTTCTGCAGTTTGAAGAAACAACTTCTCCACCAAATCAGTTCTCTGTTTCAATTTAGCACTAAATTTGTATGCGGACTGAAGAAACAACTTCTCCGTTAGAAAAGTTGGGTGGTGAACATTTGCGTTTATCAGTTTATGATAGTGAATGTGCAGCGATTTTGTGGCAGAGAAGCATTTTGGTGCTATCTTCATTTACAAGCATAGTTCAATTTCTAACGTTGGTTCGCTTCTACAAAAGTGAAAAGTATCAAAATGAATCGTTGAAACATACTACATTTGTAAAATTAGTTTGCTTCGGATGAAATGGGTTACGAGATCAGAAAGTGAATATTTCAATTAAATAGTTTTTTTTACGCTCTGAGTCTTCAATAGTGGGACAGCAGCCTTTCCCATTGTCCCAAGTAGCATGCTTTTCCGAGAGTACAAGAAAATATTCCAGTGAAATTTTCATTTTTGTCTTCAGTATTTTAATTGTGTAGTGATTTTATGGCAGAGAAGCATTTGTGTGCTAACCTCTAAAATGTGGTGGTTGGAGTAACGTATTTACAAGTACTGTTAAATTTCCAACTTTGGTTAATCAATAAAACTGAAAATGTCGCTGCTACAGGCAGAGTGAAATGTATCACAGTGCAAATCTCTGTTTGTGTTGGTTTTGTAGCATGGCTGTCAACTTTTGTTCGACGTCTGGGAATGCGCTTCCATACATGAACATTGTATTTTGGGGCCCATTTGAGGTATGTCTTTTTCACAAAAAGGAGATGAGATAACAAACACCCATTACAATCATACATATTTGTTTCTACAAAAAGTGCTAACAGGGTAGAGTGGAAAAGTGAACAAAAAGATTGATTTTCAGTGACAATTTTATTGCAACAAATTTGTACAATTACAATTTCATTTTGCTGCGTATGTCTTGTCTTTGCTTCAGATGGGCAGGCCAGTTTCTCGTCCAACGTTGATTCCTGGGTGACACAGGAATGTTTGTGATCAAACGAAGTATATTTCCTGGTTGGTATATTTCCTGGGTTAACACAGGAATGCTTGTGATCCACATCTATCCTACTATTGGGTCACACAATAGTTTTCTCGTCCAACGTTGCCTCTTGGGTAACACAAGAGTTTAAAATCCCAAGCACCTATCCAACGGAAAACCTTGGGTAACACAAGATTTGTATCCTACTATTGGGTAACACAATAGTTTCTCGTCCAACGTTGCCTCTTGGGTAACACAAGAGTTTAAAATCCCAACTACCTGAAAAGTATTAAAGACAAGTGTTAGTATGAAAATTAACAGGCTAGATCGCGAAACCACCTCGCCTCTCGCTTGTCAAAAAGTGTAAGTGAAAGAGACATCACCAAATCTGAGATAAGAACATCCAAGATATGAGACGTCGTGGGAAACTCATCTTACATGCATTCATTGCCTGAATACAAGGCGCCGACAATCAAATGGACTGAATGTAGACGAGTCTTCTTCTCGAGCCTGAAGAAGTCACACTATGCACTGTATTGGAGCTGTTGTCTGGTCGCATTCCATGAGGGGGACAAGTTACCCTATGACTCGACAACAGCCAACGAGCCGGGTAACCTCGCCCTAGGAAGCCATTCACGACAGTGTGCACCATAGTGTGAAGAGTTTCAACCGATCTTTCACAATCTGTATCAACAGAAGAATAGCAGCGACTTTGCAAAGTCGTTACAGAGACACGGTGTTTGTAAACTATTGCATTTGAACACGAACCCTCGGACCAAAGTTCAGTGAACGAATACACCAGCATACTTTTTTCTGACATGAACTCTCGAACCACAGTTCAATGAAAGAATAAACTTTTTAGCACAGTTTGCATTCGCAAACAATCAACTTAGTCGAGTTAGAGTCGATCTTTGTCTTAGGATACGGTTGTGTCATTGCCACTGGCCCTAAGATTGCACTCACAAGCCCTGTGATGTACAACTGTCTCTTTGCTAACACGGTTACTGAAGGGCTTATGCCTACACATCGAGACGGAGCACTTGGGCAACATATCCATAAGACTAGATCAACTCTCGAACAGACTCAACTGTTGAAACCGTCCTAGTTTCACAAGTCGATTTTCGCAAATGCACCAACGTAAGGACACGTCGTACATATGCTGAGTTACGGTCGCAACTGAGCTATGAGAGCCTAACATCGCCTTTTATACTGATCAATCGGCCGATAGGTGGCAGTGCAATATTTTATCATCAACCAATCGGCTCGTTGCAGTGGGCGTGAATCGATAATGCCACCGACCAACAGAAAATCATCCACTTGACTGCTCGGATCAACGGACCAATCAGCGTTAACCTATGAGGGCGAACCGTTTGCAACATGGCAAAAGTCACGTACGCCATTTAGCTTCCGAGCAGACAAGACGTGTTTTTCTGTCGCTCAGTGAAATGTGTGCTGGAGTTTTGAGAGTTAAGGTGTTAGTGTGTAAGTGATGTATAGATGCAAAAAAAGGAAACTGCTCCCCAAATCAGTAATTCGATTCAATTTAGCACACTGCCTTGTATGACAGTGGGGTAGCAGCTCAATTTTCGCCACAGTACAATGGTGATCAAAAATGGAACCAAATGAATATTTCAGTGTTGGCTAAAAAATTACACAAATTTGTAGATTTGAAACTTGCTCCACCAAATCAGTTTTTTTCAATTTAGCACTAATTTTGTCTGCAGTTTGAAGAAACAACTTCTGCGTTTGAAAAGTAAATGAAAAAGCTTTGTTAGCACTAAAATACAAGAAATGGAACCAAATGACCGCTTTAGTTCAAGCTAAGATTGTGCAGTACTGTACAAATTTGTAGTTCATTTGGGGGGCGAACCCTTTGTAACATGGTAAAAAGTCACATACACCGTTTGACTGCCGAGCAGACAAGACGTGTTTTTCTATCGCTCTGCCAGATGGGCGGACAGTACAATGGTGATCATTTGCTTCGAAAAGTAAAAAAATGGAACCAAATGACTGTTTCAGTGTTGGCTAAAAATTTGTAGTACAAATTTGTAGATTTGTACAAATTTGGGGGCGAACCCTTTGTAACACAGTAAAAAGTCACATACAGGATTTGGCTGCCGAGCAGGCAAGCCGTGTTTTTCTATCGCTCTGTCAGATGGGCGGACAGTACAATGGTGATCATTTGCTTTGAAAAGTAAAAAAATGGAACCAATTGACTGTTTTAGTGTTGGCTAAAAAATTACACAAATGTGTAGATTTGTACAAATTTGTAGTTCATTTGGGGGGGCGAACCCTTTGTAACATGGTAAAAAGTCACATACACCGTTTGACTGCCGAGCAGACAAGACGTGTTTTTCTATCGCTCTGCCAGATGGGCGGACAGTACAATGTTGATCATTTGCTTCAAAAAGTAAAAAAATGGAACCAAATGACTGTAGATTTGTAAATTTGTACAAATTTGTAGTTCATTTGGGGGACGAACCCATTGTAACATGGTAAAAAGTCACATACATCGTTTGACTGCCGAGCAGACAAGACGTGTTTTTCTATCGCTGTCAGATGGGTGGTAGAGTTTTGGGGTTTACAGTTAATGTGTATGTAAGTTTAGATGCAAAATATGAAACTTGCTCAACCAAATCAGTTTTTCAATTTAGCACTAATTTTGTCTGCAGATTGAAGAAACAACTTCTCCGTTAGAAAGTGAACTTGGGCACTAGCTTGCATCTCAATTTTCACAATACAACTGTGTAGGCAAAAAAAACGTGTACGTGATCATTTGCTTCCAAAAGTAAAACAGCCATACAGTGTATGTGACTGTTTGCACTACAATACAAAAAATGGAACCAAATGACAGCTTTAGTTGAAACTAAGATTTTTGTCTCGAATAGTGAATAATGTGCTTCCATACGTTCACAATGAAAAAAAAATATATATTAATGGACACGAATGACTTTTTCAACTGACAGTACTAACAATACAGTATGTGAACCTAGCTCCCATTCAATTTTTTAACTTTTGTGTCATTTGCGTCGAAAAGTGAAAAAATGTGCAAGTGTGCTTCCATAACTCCCCAATGAAAAAATGATACCAGAAATTGGAAACAAATGACTGTTGCAGCCTGTTAGCCTGTTAAGACAGCAAATGGAACCAAATGACCGCTATAGTTCAAGCTAAGATTTTGTACAAATTTGTACATTAGTTCAGCTGGGGGCGAACCATTTGTAACATGTTAAAAAGTCACATACACTGTTTGGCTGCCGAGCAGGCAAGACGTGTTTTTCTATCGCTCTGTCAGATGGAGGACAGTTCAATGGTGATCATTTGCTTCAAAAAGTTAAAAAATGGAACCAAATGACTGTTTTAGTGTTGGCTAAAAAATTACACAAATTTGTAGATTTGTACAAATTTCTAGTTCATTTGGGGGCGAACCCTTTGTAACATGGTAAAAAGTCACATACACTGTTTGACTGCCGAGCAGACAAGACGTGTTTTTCTATCGCTCTGTCAGATGGAGGACAGTTCAATGGTGATCATTTGCTTCGAAAAGTTAAAAAATCAAGCTTTGTTAGCACTAAAATACAAAAAAATGGAACCAAATGACTGTTTTAGTGTTGGCTAAAAATTTACACAAATTTGTAGATTTGTACAAATTTGTAGTTAATTTGGAGGCGAACCATTTGTAACGTGGTAAAAAGTCACATACACGGTTTGGCTGCCGAGCAGGCAAGACGTGTTTTTCTATCGCTCTGTCAGATGGGTGGTAGAGTTTTGAGGTTTACAGATGCAAAAATGAAACTTCCTCCACCAAATCAGTTTTTCAATTTAGCTCTAATTTTTGACAATATGATATATGGACGTAGCTCCAATTCATGTTTTAAACTCAGCGAGTCTCAGTGAAAAATGATATATAAATGGACACAAATTACTTTTTCAACTGACCGTGCTAACAATACACTATGTGAACATAGCTCCCATTCAATTTTTTAACTTTTGTGTCATTTGCGTCGAAAAGTGAAAAAATGTTCAAGTGTGCTTCCATAACTCCCTAATGAAAAAATGGTATCAGAAAATGGAACCAAATGACTGTTGCAGCCTGTTAGCCTGTTAAGACCGTGAATTAAAACCTCAGTGGAAGTTGAAAAATCGCCAAAGAGTTTACCCCAAAAGCACTGAACACTCTGATAACTGCAACATTGTGAAGATGAAACTCCACAGAAGTTAATGTGTAGCGATTTTGAGGCAGCGAAGCATTTTAGAGCTATCTTGTGAAAAGTGACAGAAAACGAAGACAAAACATGAATTGAACTGAACAAGTTGTATCACAATACAATCTGTTTGTGCCTTTGAGCCTGTTGATATAGTGTTCTGCTTGTGCTGCCATACATGAAAAATGATCTTAAAACGTGTTGCTATGTATTTTGGTGCTACTTGGGGTATGTCTGTTTCAAAAAAAAAGGAGATGAGTAGATGGACAGCCTTTGTAAACGTTACTAGTTTTCTACACAAATCGGTAATTAGTGCTAACAGGCTATTTGCGTCGATGTTTAAAAACAAAAGAGTCCTACAACTATATGGATACCCCCAGGAAATTAGAAGTTACAGATTTTCAACACACTGAAACAGCGATTTTGGTTGACTAAACTGACTTGTACTGTCAATTGAGCTAATAAAAATGTGTTTGGGGAGCCGTTTTCTATTGTGTTTCTTGTGTTTTGGTAGTATGGACCACGATTCTGCCAGCAGCAAAATCAACTTTTCAAAATGAGCTAAACAGAATAACGTCCATGAACGTAGACATGAAACAGCACCAAGCACCCAATTTCTGCCTCAGGGCTCTCTGACAAATGCGATCTCAACTACTAAACTACCCATGGGTGAGCGCCTGGTCCGCATAGAAGAGACGGAGCTTCACGCCCAGTGAAGTCCATGTCCAGACGTATTATAGCTGTAAAGCGGAGAGCGTTTCCCAATGGAATCTAGCTACAGCCTGCCACAATTCCATTGAGCTGGTCATGAAGACACCTACTACCCTCCGCAGTCCCATTATGCTAATTTTGAAAAGATGATTTTGTTGCTGGCACCATCTCGGAGAGACGAAGAATAGTCCATTAATCACTAGTGAATACTGTTGAAATGTGTGTGTGTGTTGTGTGGAAACATTGTTTTACCAACAAAACTTCATGTTGGAGAGAGCTTGAGAAATTTGGCTAGCAGTTTATCACCCAACAAGCCACATTTGTGCATTGCAAATCTTGGTTCTTGTTTTGAATCTTGGTTCTAACACAAGACGTCTGTGGAAGTTAATATTTTCAACGCAATGGTGATCATGTGGAGAAACAAACTGCAAGACAGCTTTTTCAATTCTATCTTAGGTTATCTTGAGCACTTTTTGCTCCAATCCAGTATACCACGCCATGTAGATTTTCATTAATTTGGCTCGCAGTTTATCGCCCAACAAGCCACTTTTGCACTTCAGTTATTCTTGTTCTTGAGCAAGCAGGACATACAGCTGTCTTGTGGAAGTTAGATTTTCGGTGCAGCATTGGCGAGTGAGGTAACAAAACGCCAGACAACTTTCTAAAACCTATACTTGTTATAATGAGCACTCCAGTACACCACGCCAGTTAGATTTTGATTAATTTGGTTCGCAGTTTATCACCCAACAAACCACTTTTGCACTAAACTCTAGTTTTCTGTTTTGATAGCAAGCTATATTGTGGAAGTTAGAGGTTCGTTGCAATAGTACGTGGAGTGACAAAACGCGAGACAACTTTCTAAAAATCTAACTCATCATACTGAGCACTTTTGCTCCTATCGACAGGCAGACTGAGTAATTTGGCGTGCAGAATATTTCCTAACAAGCCACAAGTTTGCACTGAAAATCTTGTCTTCGTTTCTTTAGCAAGATGTATTGTTGAAGTTAAGATTTTCAGTGCAGCAGTGGCGAGTGAGGTAACAAAACGCCAGACAATTTTCTAAATATCTACAGGCAATCTACAGGCAGATTTTTGATAAAAATTGTCATGTAACTTTCCAACTACAAAACCACGCTTACCGAGCACCGATGTTAAGGTACTTAGATGTTAGTATATATTTTGAGAGTCGATTTATAATACTCGATAATCGTGTTAATGTGGTTAGAAATGTACATGTCACAGACTGCAACCTTGCCTTAACCCTGTATTTGCGTTGAAATAAAGTAAGTCGGTTTAACTACCAAGTCGTCAGAAATGGTATTATACTGACAAACCTGAGTATGTCTACTTGTAACTTTATAAAAATCTACAAGCAATATACTGGTGTATCCCATGTCAGGAGAGTTTGATAAAACAAATTGTCATGTAAGTTTCCAACAACA
This sequence comes from Cyrtodaria siliqua, assembly GCA_037043455.1. NCBI lineage: Eukaryota > Metazoa > Mollusca > Bivalvia > Adapedonta > Hiatellidae > Cyrtodaria > Cyrtodaria siliqua. The sequence continues at coordinate 49,334 of JAWPHD010000314.1, read as the reverse complement.
GAGCAACGCTAACCGAGCACCGATTTTAAGATACTTAGATTTCAGTATATTTGTTTGAGAAAGTCGATATACAATACTTGATAATCGTGTTAATGTGGTTAGAAATGTACATGTCACAGACTGCAACCTTGCCTTAACCCTGTATTTGCGTTGAAATAAAGTAAGTCGGTTTAACTACCAAGTTGTCAGAAATGGTATGATATACCAACAAACTTGTAGCAGTGAGCTCAGTGCTCAATTTTATAGTGCTGAAAAATACAGCGCCACTTTTACGGGCACAAATAAAATGCCACTTCTACGGGCAAAAGAATGTCAAAGCATATAGCATTGTGTAAGATGTCAGTTCAGTTGACGTCCGTTCAGTGTTAGCACTTTGTGGCCTGCATTCCCGTCTGAGCTGCTTCTTCGGTTGTAGATTCTGACAATTTCGCTGAAAATAGAAAACAGAAACGTTGGATTTGTACGGCTTTTCCTCGGTATGTGAATCAGTTGTAGATCCTTAAATGTTCGTTTGTACAGCTTCTCGTCAATTGCACTTGTTCGGATCTTGAATATTCACTGAAACAGGAAACAGAAAATAATTGGCTTTGTACGGCTTCTCCCCGGTATGGACTCAAATGTTTGAATGCGTTTATTAACCGTTCTTATCCAGATTTTTACTGGAAAACTGAGAAAATATACCACTCCCAAGTAACTGATCAGGTGCATTGTTCGCTGAATCTCATACTGACAGAACACGTACATTCAATTCTCATGTAATAGACATCTATAAGCTGCTTGTTTCGGTTGTAGATCCAGAAAACATAAGAAAACAGACAAACATTGATTTGTACGGCTTCTCCTCGGTATGCACTCACATGTTTGAATGCGTTTATTAATCGATCTTATCCAGATTTTTACTGGAAAACGGAGAAAATAGAGCTCTCCCAAGTAACACAGCATGTGCCTTGTTCACTGAATCTCAGAACACTTGCATTTATCGAAAAGTGGCCGTTGTAGATCGCAAGCTATAAAATAGAAAATAACGCATTTTATATGTATGGTTTCTCTCCAGTATGCGTACACATGTTTGTATTTGTTGGAATATGTGTGGAAAGGATGCTTGCATGGCCGGTTGCTATCTCATTGTTAAACTGAGTTCATCCTCGCATGTAGGATAACATGTGTATTCAATCTGAGCCAGGGGCATTGGACTCTAAAACTGATTTTATTGTGAAATCATGAAATCGTGAAATTTTCGTGTTTTGTGAGTGTCTCTCATTTTCCCCATTGATATTTAGAAGTTGATCCACGCTTTTTGTTTAAATGAACTTGCGCTTTGAGTATTGTATATTTACTCCATTGCAAATAGTTGCCATTTTAAAGATAGCTGTTTGTGTTAAACGCCTTTCTACAAGCATATAAACGGGGAATGTTTTACAACAATTCATATTTGTATACGTCAGTTTTGATCCAAAATATAGATGTTGCAGTAGGGCACAATAGACTTACCTATATCGTTCGTAATTACCCTGTGTCTTCATAACATGGGCCTTGGCAGGAACAGGGTTCATTTACAGTACTGTAAAAACAGAAGATTTGAGCATTGATAGTTCATGTTTTCCTGTATAACAATAGGCTATGAACGTTTCAACTTAAACTCACATTGTATCAGTGGTATTAAATACTGTCATGCATTCTTTTCTATACAGAGAAGCAAGAATAAAAAGTATATACACATTTGGTGTTCTATAATGACTTCATTCACTACGGCATTGTCGCAACACGTGGAGAAAGCGAGGCATTTTCGCCATCAGGAATGGGGGCGTTTACCACGCTACGGTTGAAGCACTTATTTATTTCATCTCAGAAACCATTCCAGTACACATTTTATATCAAACGATGAACTAACACGGCTTATTTGTGGCAAAACTTACGTAAAATGCTGCTCGATGACAATGCATTTTCTCACACTCTGAAACATGGTAAATGGCGGAATCTTACTCAAGGGGCGAAACACGCAAAACATAAATGCCGTATATTATTAGAACTATCTATATCCTAATATTACATGCATGGGGACTGTTTTTTCGTGGCTATATATTTGCAATGATAGTTTTGTGTTTGCAGTGTAAATCTTGTGGATACCAAACCATTCATTTGCACGGCGGGTTTTGTACAAAGATATTTAAAACGAGAAATTTCAAAATGGCCTCTCACTAAAGCTGTTTGGCGGTCCAACATTAATCGAGACATTTACCTTATTACGGTTGAAGTACTGGCCTGTTATATATTTCTTTCAACACAGACACCACGCCAGAACACTTTATATATCAACAGATGGACGAACACGGCTTATTTGTGATAAAACTTACGTAAAATGTTGCTCGATGACAATGCATTTTCTCACACTCTGAAACATGGTAAATGGCGGAATGTTACTCAAGGGACGCAACATACAGAACATGCAACATATATGCATGTATCACTATAGGAACTATATCCTTGCATTCAATGATGGGAAGCACTGTAACTTTGCGATTTCAAGTTTCAAGTTAAAGAAACGCTGATTTAAATGGCTTGTTGGTGATTGTTGAGCATTGTTGACAAGTGTGAAATAGAAAAACTAAACTGTACGCATGAATCAGCGACAGTTTGGTATTGAATCCTGCTTCTCGTTTGTCAGTTTGCGTGTTTGTTTTTGTGTTTTGTGGTTGACTGTAGTCGTTGATTTGTATATCTTTCTTTACACTGGCCGTGTTGGGAGATCACTGTTTGTTTAGGTTTTCATATCATGGCACGAACGGCGGGTTTGGTAGAAACATATTTAAAATTAGCACGCTTTCAAACGTGGTCTATGAAGAATGTTCAAATATAACCCTACAGTTGAACCACTGTTGTTGAAACAGTAGAATAAGTACATTACAATACATTCAAATACAACACGTGGACTCGCCGTTGTTTCAACAATGTGTCTGTTTACACGGCCATTCTATCAAAAGTTAGCGGAGAATTTCTACCAAAGTAAAGAGTTTAATAGACAGACATATCATTAATGTAATATCATACCTGCATTCCTTCAACACTTCCATTTTATAGACATATTCCACAAAAAACACACAGAGATAGCACGCACACGTCCAACCGCCATTGTAACTCAATCTTGTTTACTGCCAATTCTGGTCGACAACGTCATAAAATGACAAAAATACGTCATAGTTGGGCAGCACGTCACGCAACGTTTTCATATGGGAAAACTAAGATTCCTATTGGAAAAGCGACGTTCCCAGAAAATCCCGTGGATTTTTCAACGGTTTCAATTAGATTTAACCGTTAGTTCACTTGAGTGTCGTGAGTTTATACTGTATGTTTTGTTTGGCTACACAAACGTTGCGCGGTTCTGAAAATATGGGATATTAGTGATTAGAAGTTGGCCATTGGAAATTGGTATTTCACTATCATAGCATTGTGATGGGTGGAAAAATCCCAATCTGAAGCGAGTTTTTTGGCGTGAAATTGAAATCATGCCTAAACCTCATTCAGTTTGAAGTAACACTATCTTATTATTGTATGGTCAACTTGTAACTGTGCTTTTGGGAAACTAGAAATACAGAATTGATCTATACTTTTACTGTGTGCTGTGTTGTATGTGAAAAATATACCAATCTGAAGCGAGCTTTTGGCGTGAAATTGAAATCATGCCTAAACCTCATCCAGTTTGGAGTAACACTATCTTATTATTGTATAGTCAACTTGTAACTGAACATTTTGGAAACTAGAAATACGGAATTGATCTATACTTTTACTGTGTGCTGTACTGTATGTGAACAAAATACCAATCTGAAGCGAGTTTTTGGCGTGAAATTGAAATCATGCCCAAACCTCGGTCAGTTTGGAGTGACACTATATTTTCATTGTATGGCCAACTTGTAACTGCAACTTTGATCTATACGTTTACTGTGTGTTGTATTGTATGGGTATTTTACTGCGTGAGAAAAAATCACGTCTAAAACCTCAGTATTCATGGCCGGTTGCTATCTCATTGTTAAACTGAGTTCATCCTCGCCTGTATGATAACATGTGCATTCAAACAGCGATTTTGGTTGACTGAGTTTAAACTGACTTGTACTGTCAATTGAACTAAAATAATGAACGGACAACACACACATTTGGGTATAAAAGCGCGATTGCCTTCAATAGAAATCAAAACGATGAATAACTCGAACGCGAGCTGCAGCAATAAACGGAAAGCAACCACCTTGACTTTGTGGGATGCTGCCAATGTTCACAAATTTAAGTCTATGTGGTTCTGGTGGAATTCGATACGGAGAAGGGATTTGAATGAAGCAGATACAACTGCAGTCTCCGGTGTGAATGTTTCTGATATTCAATTCGCCAAGAAACTCAACTTAGAACCATCAAATGGGAAACTGATGACTACCTTCAGCGTTGGGTTGAGACCCACGAAGCAACAAAGGGTCGTTCTGAACGAAATGCTTAAAGTGAGCAATCATGCATATAATTGGTGTAATTATTTGGTACAACAAAAACAGTTCAAACCGAAACATTTCGATTTGCAGAAGGTTGTCGCCAAAACAAATTCGGAAGACGTTGATGCTGCCTTGAGAATGGAGGGCGACGGTTGGTTTTTCGATAACAAAATGACCACAATTAAAAATACTTCGTGTAAACATTACTCTACGATGTACAAATCGGCGCAGTCAAATCAGAGAAAGAAAGAAGTAACTATGAAAGATAAAAATGCAGTCAACCCCTCTCAAGGAGCGTTTCAAATTCCACATCCATATATAAGACTTTTAAACGAGAAAGATACCGAAGATATTAAAGTGCTCAATCGCTATATTTCCATCATGCCTGCCAATTTCTCCATTCGGAAAAAACACATTAAAGAAAGGTTTATGAAGCTTTCTAAATCGATCTCCAAGCTACCGCCAATAAACCACGACGTAAAAATATCTAGGAGAGTGAACGGCAAGTATGTCTTGCAAATTCCGTGCGATCCAACATACACTAGATGCAAGCCTCCCGAAATTCAGCCTTCGGCTATGTGCGGTATCGATCCTGGTGGCAGGACATTTGCCACAATTTACGATCCGAGCAACGTTTCGGTTTACCAGGTCGGTCTCCAGGAAGACAAAATTGATTTGACTGATAATACCCCGGCCACAATTCGTAAACTGCATAACAAAATCGACAAGACAAACGCGGCCATCAATCTAGCCAGAACACGTAAAAAAACTCAGGCCGTCGAAGACCAGTGCAGACACTTGAGAAAGCTGTACCTCGAACTCAAGACCTTCGTCAAAGACATTCACTTGAAACTAGCTTCTCATCTGGTCAAGAATTACTCATATGTCGTGCTTGGTAAGATAGGTGTTGCAAGCATCGTTAAAAAAGACGGCCCCAATCAACTATCGAAGCGAAGTAAGAGGGACTTGCTCTGCTGGCAACATTATCAATTTCGAACCTTCCTTGAGCATCGAGTCAAAGACACGGAGTGCATGCTTGTGATTCAAGATGAGAGCTACACTTCAAAAACGTGCGGAATATGTGGAAAAATCAACCAGACTCTCGGTCGTAGTGAAACATTTAATTGTCAGTTTTGTAGATATGAAACGCATAGAGACGTCAACGGCGCTAGAAATATTCTGCTGAAAGCACTCAGAGTTGGACCTTGGGTTTAAGAACAAAAACAGTTGACACGTCCGATCCATATGTGGTTCGTTCTTTCTATTTTTCCAAACGAAGTGTTCGATAATGCTACATTTGCAAAATTAGTTTGCTTCGGATAAAATGGGTCAGAACCCAGTTGGCTTTAATTTCAGCGCAGAACTTACTTTTAATATTGGTTGATCTACTTAATACGAATTTACAGACGTTATGCGTAGCGGGGTTAACGTTTGCTGTACTCCCAAATTCCCAATTTAAGAATTCGTCGCTCCCAATCAAAGTGAGAACGTCATCTTCCAAGTCAATGTGTTGAGGCCTTGTTAACAGAAAAGTATTTCTGTCTTTTTGTATAGTCGTCTTCACATCACATTCACGGTAAAAAACGTAGTCAGTTTCGTTAGCAGTAAATTTGGTATTCATCCCCGTAGTTAGTAAGAGCACTGAACGTTACTGGTGTGATATACCTTTTATACCTCAAAAAAACTAATACAAATGTGTCATAATCATGCCCAACATATTATCTCGGCCGGACGGCCGGCTAATCAGTGAAAAGAGAAGATGGACAACTGCAAACACGTTGTTCCACTGGTTACGATTAATTCGAAATTGAAAGATGAACTACAGACGAAATGGCTCGAAGTTCGTCTCGAAAGAGTTAGACGAGACATGTGCGGAGATAATTCTGAGCAGGGGTTTAACACTCTAGAAGACGTGTTAATGACAATCGGAGAGATCAACTTGAAAAACGAGAGAGCTCGACGTAGATTTTATATCAAAGCCATAACTTACATGAACCGCTATGAGACAGAAATCATTGCCACGAGGCGATGGATGTTTAGTTTTCCGGGATTGTATTTGGAGGATATTGAAAAAATCAAACTAAATCTAGGAGACAATTTTGCGATATTTTCATTGGTAACTGATCGTGTGTCCCAACCGCAGCATTGGGGATATATGCTACTTACATCGCCCAGAACCGAGGAGTACGTCAAACGTTATATTGTTGGAACAAATTGTTATATAAAGCCATTTACATGTCCGTCGATAGAGGATTTTGATGAATATTTCAGCCAAATCGGAACAGTACAGTCGTTTGGCGATACAACATTTCATGATGTAATTTGTGAACGCACAAGTTTGTTGAGAAAACAAGTTGAACAAGGTTTATATGGAAATAAAATCTAAACACAGACACTGTCATTAAAGTTATTTCTTGTTTTTATTTCTTGTTTAATGAATCTGACACAGCACACCTCCTTGGTAAATTCCGGCTTTTAACTCGAATAAGACCATTTTCATAGTCCGTATATCTATCGATACATTCCACCACTCCAGCGCCATAATTGATCCGTCTGTACAATTTCATCAACAACTTATGGTTATAGTCCCTATTTTTATGAGCATGGCCTTCGAAATTCCCGGCCTGTGTCGTCTGATGAACGGCCAAAACTGTTTTTGTAGCATCAATCACAATATGCTTGTTTTGTCGTGCATTGAACACTAACCAATTGTCGTAAGCTCGACGCCCAATCACCACTTCTGCTATATCATTCCAAGGATAGGAACGTGAGGTAATAAAGTAGTCTTCGGCATAGCCTGAAAATAGTTTACCTCTACTTTTTGCTACTGCCGATATATTTCCCCAAGAAGAACCTTCTTCTTTCGTGACGTTGTCGACATTAGTTCTTTTACCAACAATTAGGGTCGGATGTGCTAGATCAACGCCGGAATTTATTATAGAAATTAAAGTCTCTACCAGTGTGTCGGTGAACAAAATATCACCATTGCAGTATGCATAAAACGTCGAATTGAACGCATCCATAGCGTCCTCGTACATGTATTTCAAAACCGGAATGCCTCCTGCGGCGGCCACCCTAATAGGAAAAACTTCCCAACCTAGTTTACGGCCCTCTTCGGCAACGCCAGTTTCATTTGTGAAAATCACGGGAATAATAAAGGGGCGCAGCGACAGCCAGTTTAAAAATGTCATGTTGTGCACCAAATGTTTTTCATCATTGTCGTTCCACGATGTGAACAGTGTCAAAAGAGGTTCTGATTCTTTCTTTAACAATTTTGCTGGCCGATCTACCACAACCTCAAGTTTCATTTTTTGAGCTGAACAAGCAGCTTTTGGACTTTCTGGAAGAATTGTATAAAGCGCTGAGACAAAGACTATGATACCAACACAAAAAAGCTTTGCGCTTAAGTTGTCAATTTGATTTCCTATCGACATGATGTTGGTCGTGAATGAGTTAACAAGCACAATCAGCACACTGTTCAAACGTTACAAGTGTACAGCTTTATATACCTCAACACATAATAAAACAAAAATTGAACACTACGTGCTGCTGAAATCTACTGTTCCATCCATAAAACAACGAAAAAAACACCCCCGATTTACAGGGGGGGGTCTTTTTTTTAGGCATGCCCCCCCTATTTCCCGTCCTAAAAAATCGAAAAAACATCCAAGTATATCCCCCGCTATACCCATAACAATTCGGACACGAAAAAAATGGGTGGAAGGTATATATATACATTTTTCTATCTACTGTTACGTGGTTCATACAGAATTATCATTATGAAATTTAAGGACTTTTTAAGGACTTTTAAGGCCCTTAAAATGTTAGTATATTATTAACTGTCCTACTAAACTACAGTAAATGCTACAGGTTATTTACCGTCCTACACAACTGCGGAAAGTGCTACATGTTATTAACTGTCTAATTAAACTACAGTAAATGTTACATGTTATTAACTGTCCTACTAAACTACAGTAAGTGCTACATGTTATTAACTGTCCTACTAAACTACAGTAAGTTCTACATGTTATTAACTGTCCTACTAAACTACAGTAAATACTATACAATTATGGACTTTTCAGCTGTTATACATGATGTGATATGCACCAAAAAAATCATTATTGACCGAGGCGATAGCCGAGGTCAATAATGATTTTTTGGTGCATATCAACATCATGTATAATAGCTGAAAAGTCCATAACTGTTTTATTATATAACCCTCAATTTACAATTATATAAAACAGGTCAATATTAAAAAAAACAATTATATAAAACAGGTCAATATCAAAAAAACAGGTCAATATCAAAAAAACAGGTCAATATCGCTAGATATTTTTTCTAAAAAATTACTTTTTAGCCAATGAAAACGCGTCTATTTATAGGTTATATAATAATACATGTTATTAACTGTCCTACTAAACGACAGTAAATACTACATGTTATTAACTGTCCTACTAAACAACAATAACTGCTACATATTATTAACTGTCCTGCTAAACTACAGTAACTGCTACATGTTATTTCTGTTCTACTAAACTACAGTAAGTACGACATGTTATTAACTGTCCTACTAAACTACAGTAAATACTACAGGTTATTTACCGTCCTACACAACTACGGAAAGTGCTACATGTTATTAACCGTCTAATTAAACTACGGTAAACAGGTTACTTACCGTCCTACTAAATTACCTTAACTACTTCAGGTTATTAACAGTCCTACTTAAACTACTGAATATACGACAGGTTATATAAAGTATTACTAAAATTACTGCAGGTACTGCAGGTAATATACCTTCCTGCTTAAACTACGGTATGTACGACATATATTTACAGTCCTACTAAAACTACAATAAGTACGACATATATGTCTAGTATATGGTATATCATTTACTATCCTATTTAAATCACGCATATTTAAAATACGACAGTGTTTATCGTCCTAATAAAACTACGGTATGTATGAAATGTGTATAGTCGTACTGAATTACGGTAGATACGGTTACCGTTCTATCTAGTCTACAGTAGTAAAGTCAACAGAATATTGACAAGACTTTCAGTATGATAAGTTGTTATTTTTAACTAAAGCAAGAGTAGATATAAAAATCGAATAGGAAAATAGCATATAAGGACGACAGTCCACCACAAACACAGAAACAAAGAACAACTTTAAAGATGAATAAAAGGCAAACTATGGTACATGTTGGCTGTTCAGTGTGTACGGATTTTAAGCCATGTTTCACTAGCTTGGATTTGGTAGTAAATCAACGGTTAAACCACGCCTTTTTCCTTTAGGTACACGCCCACTAACCTTATATACAGCTACATGTATTGTATAATAGCTTTAGCTGTGTATGACGAGGTACGAACAACAAATGAAGCACTTACATTTGCACTTACTCTGATAATTTCATTTTTTAATGTATATCATTTTTATCATTTCAGATTTGCAACCAAATGATGGTTGCTCCAGCTACAATCAAGGTATGAACATACAACCGAATTATTTATAACTGTTATGGAATTCAATATTTGCTCGAACATGTATCTAACTTCTTAAGTACGCTTTGTCAATGAAGTTCTTTTAAATCGTCTGCGTTTTACTAGTTCCAAATAGAACGTGACTTTTGACATAGAAGTCGCCATGTGACTCATGCCTCGTGACATTATTTGGCGTAACATACTGCAAGTACACATATTGCACGCGTACTTTATTCCTATTTTTCTTTTTACAAAATGTAGCCACACTTGTCCGATATTTCACTCGTACTTTATTTTTCTTCTTTCCTTGACTAAATCTAGCCAAACTTGTCCCATATTTCACGCGTACTTTGGTGTTGTTTTTTTTTACCAAATGTAGCCACTCATGTCTGCTAATGAAGACATACGCATACAGTAGATGAAAAGGGTAAACAGGAAATGAAGCTAGAACTAAAACTCACTCATCAAAAACACGCATTCAATACCAACAGCGAATACAAGATTAACAAGAAGAAAGTACGCGATGCGACACTTTAGCCCTTAACCCGCTACATATATATAACGGACTGTTATTTCTCTGAACATTCCATTTATGTGACAAAGGGGTGTTTTGGAAGAAAATGTTCGAAGACTGATCTAGGTTTACAATTAACGCAAAGGCTATTACATGTATAGTCGTTCTTAGCGGGTTAAGGGTTAAGCACAAAAGGGTTGGTCACAGGGTTACCGCCTTGGACTGTAAATGATGTAAAGGCCGCCGCTGGGTGTTTAAACCAGTTTCCGAGGGGAACCAAACCAAACTCTTACTCTAATGGAATCCCAATTAAACTGGACAGTGCACAAGAAATAATTCACACCGTTCAAGGCAGAAACATACATAATCGAAAAATAAATAGAACAGCAGAGCTTATGCCGTCGTCCGTCGGTCCGTGTCTCCGTAAACTTTGTTTTGTAGCGATTACTCCTTTGAAACTACTTGACATATTTTCATGACACTTCATAGGAATGTTGCTCTTGATGTATAGTTGATCCTAGCAAAATTACAGGTCGGCCGGAAATTTAAGATGGTTGACATGGCTAAAAATGGATTTTTAAAAAACAATTTTTTAGCGACTACTTCTTAAAAACTATAAGGGATATTGATCATGTTGATATGGAACGTTTTCTAAAATGATCAGCTTGATATGATGTTGGTCCTAGTTGAATATTATTTTGATTCGACATTAAACATGACTGCCAGCGGCCATCTTTGTTCACATATAATTATATAATAAAAACTTGTAGCGACTAATCCTCTGAAACTATTTGACAGATGTTCATGAAACTTCACATGAATGTTGACCTAGCTATCAAAACTTATCAGCAGAGCTTCAATGTTATTGACCTCTTGTTATTTATAGATTCATGGCGTTGTATAGACAATATATCGACCTGCGCATCTTTCGGAACCCAAATGTGCAATGATGCGACATACACTGGATTTGTGGATGCAAATTGTCGAAAGTACTGTGGTAAATGTAAGTACTCTCCCTTTTTAATCTATATTTTGCCATATAACACAATAATATTCCCATCACCACAAACGTCATTGTCAACTATAAGACTTACTATATCATAACGAAGAAACAACTTTGAAGGTAAAAATAAATAAATAATTCCGCCTGAAAGTTTTTGTTAACTCTTTTTAATACTCTTTGAGTTTTGTGATGTGATTTCATACAATCTGAAGTAATACAGGTCTTACCATCATATGTTTAGACTTGTGCAAACATATGAAAATATTAGCGTATTCTATATTAATTCCTTGTATAGTATGATATAATATATATTTAATTTGAAACAGCTAACACGACCTGAGTGAACGTTATCTGTATGCGATCTTTGAAACAGCTTACACGACCTGAGTGAACTTTATCTGTATGTGATCTCTGAAACAGCTTACACGACCTGAGTGAACTTTATCTGTATGTGATCTTTGAAACAGCTAACACGACCTGATTGAACGTTATCAGTATGTGATCTTTGCAACAGCTTACACGACCTGAGTGAACGTTATCTGTATGTGATCTTTGAAACATCTTACACGACCTGAGAGAACGTTATCTGTATGTGATCTTTGAAAGAGCTAACACGACCCGAGTGAACATTATCTGTACGTGCTCTTTGAAACGGCTTACACGGCCTGAGTGAACATTATCCGTATGTGATCATTGAAACAGCTAACACGACCTGAGTGAACATTATCTGTATGTGATCTTTGAAACAGCTTACACGACCCGAGTGAACGTTATCTGTATGTGATCATTGAAACCTCTAACACGACCTGAGTGAACATTATCTGTGTGTGATCTTTGAAACAGCTTACACAACCTGAGTGAACGTTATCTGTATGTGATCTTTGAAACAGCTGACACGACCTGTGTGAACGTTATCTGTATGTGATCTTTGCAAAAGCTAACACGACCTGAGTGAACTTTATCTGTATGTGATCTTTGGAACAGCTTACACGACCTGAGTGAACGTTATCTGTATGTGATCTTTGAAACAGCTAACACGACCTGAGTGAACTTTATCTGTATGTGATCTTTGAAACAGCTTACACGACCTGAGTGAACGTTATCTGTATATGATCTTTGAAACAGCTTACATGACCTGAGTGAACTTTATCTGTATGTGATCTTTGAAACAGCTTACATGACCCAAGTGAACGTTATCTGTAGGTGATCTTTGAAACAGCTAACACGACCCGAGCGAACATTATCTGTATGTGATCTTTGAAACAGTTTACACGACCTGAGTGAACATTATCTGTATGTGATCTTTGAAAGAGCTAACTCGACCTGAGTGAACGTTATCTGTATGTGATCCTTGAAACAGCTTACACGATCTGAGTGAACGTTATGTGTATGTGATGTTTGAAACGGTTTACACGGCCTGAGTGAACATTATCTGTATGTGATCATTGAAACAGCTTACACGATCTGAATGAACGTTATCTGTATGTGATATTTAAAACAGCTTAAAGGACCTGTGTGAACGTTATCTGTATGTGATCTTTGAAACAGCTTACACGACCTGAGTGAACGTTATCTGTATGTAATCTTTGAAACAGCTTACACGACCTGAGTGAACGTTATGTGTATGTGATCTTTGAAACAGCTAACACGACCCGAGCGAACATTATCTGTATGTGATCTTTGAAACAGCTTACACGACCTGAGTGAACGTTATCTGTATGTAATCTTTGAAACAGCTTACACGACCTGAGTGAACGTTATGTGTATGTGATCTTTGAAACAGCTTACACGAACTGATTGAACGTTATGTGTATGTAATACGCCATTAATATGTGTATCAATACAAACACAGTAGATCTATATTAGTTATCATCCCTTATTTGTAAATAGTTTTATCTTTATATATTTACATAATTTTTTAATTACTACAATTAAACTTTATTTTTTCATCTTACGTCGGTGTTTGTTCACAATATGACCTATGTATGTGTCGACGTGCCGTAAAACACCATTCCTTCATTCTATATTAGTTATACAATCACTTTGCACATCTTGATACACGTAGCATGAGAAGTGCACCTACGTAGGATGTCAGTGTGCCTGTCGCATGCAATATATGCAATTCCATTCTATTATATTTTTCTTAATCAAGGGTATTAACACCGAATGCTCAAAATAACGTCATATCACTTACCAAAGGTCTTTATCTATATGTAAAACTAACTTTGAGATCCCCATAATACGCGTACAAAGCTGAGGAGTTAATTCTGTATATCTCGTTTTTTATTATTATTTATAATGCCTATCATGAATATATTTTGTACTCTCATTTTCTGAACACACAAGCATGTATAACACTGCACATACGGACATTGTTCTATTCTGTTGTATGTACTTTTTTTCCGGATGCGTTACACTTTTGGAACTACTTTAAGACCGTAATATAGTTATGAAAATATTTAAGTCGGTAGGATTGCAATGATAAGAGTTCCCAATCATGAAATGTGTATGCTTTAGAGCGAAATTTGTTCTATCGTTCTGTGTTTTGTTTTGAAATGGAGTTTTTGAATTTACGATTACAGATAACGTTGGTTTCATAGTCGTAACCTCTTTAACAAGCTTCATAAAGATTGTGTAAAAGTGATTATGACTACTAGTAGGTATTTTACGAAGTTTGTTAATCACGTCACCATATAAGAGTTATCAAATTACAGATATTTTAAAAGCTATCAGGTTACGATAATACAATTTTGCAAAGATTTTTAGCTTTACTGGCCGAAGGCCAGCAGAGCTTATGGCATGACGAGTTGTCCGTCGTGCGTCCGTCCGTTAACTTTTGCCTTGTGAACACGCTAGGGCCTTCATTATTAATCGGATCTAATACCAAGGAAAGCTTGGACAAGCTCTGAAACCAGCTAAATTGGTTTCGAAACACCAGAGTTATGACCCTCGTTTTGCTGAAAATGCAATAATTTAAGCCTTGTGAACACTCTAGCATCTTCACTTATTATTTGATCTTTATCAAACTTGCATAGATTGTTAGTATTAATAAAAGCTCGAAAAAGTTAGAAAATCAGCCTAATCAAATGAGTAACACCGGAGTTATGGCCCGTGTTGTTTTTTTTGTTGAAAAAATGTCGTTTTTTGCCTCATGAACACTCTAACATCTTCATTTATTATTTGATCTTTACAAAACTTGCACAGATAGTTAATATTGATAAAAGCTCGGACAAGTTCGAAAATCAGCCAGATCGGACAAGTACGGACCAGTACCACCACTTTATTTTGCCTCTTTAAAACAATAGTGCCTTCATTTTTCATTCGATCTTTACCAAACTTTAACAGGTTGTTAATATCAATGAAAGCTAGGACTAGTTCTAAAAACACCTATATCGGAGCAGAACCACTAGAGTTATGTGTTCTTGAATTATTGAAAAATGCCATTTTCAGCTTTTTGAACACTCTAGTGACTTCATTTTGTATTCGATCTTTCCCAATCTTGGCCAGATTGTTGATATCAATGGAATCTCAGAGGAGTTTGAAAACCAGCCAGGTCAAACCAGAACCACTGGAGTTATGACCCTTTTTAAATTGTTGGTGATGTACACCAGAAATCCAAGGGGCCTTGGGTTCAAATCTCACTGGAGGCGTTTTTTTTCTTCGTTATTTTCATAAAAAAAAGCCTTGGTTCATGGGTTAAAAAAATATTTATTTATTTATTTTTAGCTCACCTCAGCACGAAGTGCTCAAGGGTGAGCTATTGTGACCACTCTTCGTCCGGCTTCCGGCGTCTGTCGTCTATCGTCATCATTTAGCTTGTTTACAAGTTAGAGGCCACATTTCTTAAGCAATCTTAACTAAAATTGCAAAGATTGTATATGACCATAAGATCTCGGACGAACCCGATAATAGGCCAGATCAAACAAGTAACACCAGAGTTATGACCCCTGAATTAGCAAACAATGCTGTTTTTCATCTTGTTTACACGATAAAGGCCATATTTATTAAACAAACTTAACCAAATTTGCACAGCTTGTATATGATCATAAGATCTCGGACGAGTTTGATAATAGGCCAGATCGGACTAGTAACACTAGAGTTATGGACCATGAATTAGCAAAAAATGCTGTTTTCATCTTGTTTACACGATAGAGGCCACATTTCTTGAGTAATCTTAACCAAACTTTCACAGATTGTATATGACCATAAGATCTCAGACAAGTTCCATAATGGGCCAGATCGGACCAGTAACACCAGATCATGGCCCCTGAATTAGCAAAAATGAGATATAGGGTCCCATAGAAACCACAGCGTCCGAGCGCAAAGGCATCGTAGGTCCGCACTGTACTGCAAACAAGGACTTGAAAATACAATGAAAGAGACAAAAAACATCAGAAAGGGTGGTGAAGACAGGGTTACCGACTTGGAACGGTCAGTAGGCAATAAGGCCCACTGGTTAGCTTGAATCGATTTAAAATATGCGCACAATCCTCGCTTTTATCCTGTCTTCTGCGCCCAAATAGACAAGACAGTGTAAATAAAACTACATGGAACCATGGAACAAAAAACAACAGAAAGGGTGGTGAAGAAAGGGTTACCGACTTGGAACGGTCAGTAGGCAATAAGGCCTACTGGTTAGCTTGAACCGATTTTATATGCGCACAATCCTCGCTATTATCCTGTCATCAGCGCCCAAATAGACAAGACAGTGTAAACAAAACTACAGCCCATCAAAAGGAATTCTCTAACAATAAAGTCCACATCCTGAGAAACTAACTAAAGAAACACATACAAAATAATAAAACATCTCAGGATGTATCCAGAATCGTACTGAACAACCATTATAGTAGTTGCAGCTAAAGAGAAAACCAATCTAGGGTACGACCAGAAAACCCGAGGGACGAAAGCTCATGCACCCACCTCCCTTAGTTGGGGTTTCATAGAGTCCCAAGAGGTAGTCCAGTCATCGCACAATTGAAAAGTGAACTATACTGACTGTAGAGGGGTCAATCACTAAACATGCAGTGCGCTGTAAAACCAAAGGGTTATATCCTTTTCTGACGAACTTCCTGATTAAATTTGTAAAGCGGTCAGGAAACCCGTCAGACTCCTTTAACTTTCGAAGTTTATATACCATATCTCCATAAAATGAGGGTTGTGATATGCCTAATCGCAGAAGTGTCTCAAGGTTGGTGTTGTACTTTTCCAGCAGGCCCTCGTTGCGGCGGTAGAATATAGAGAAAGATCTACCTAGTTTGTGATAACGAAAACCATGCTGAAGAAGTTTACTTGTAATAACTTGATTTCGATCATTGAAGTCTATAACATCATTACACACACTAGCAAATCGAATGAGCTGGGAGATATACACCCCGTATCAGGTAGCACGAGGTACATCACCATCCCGGTGTGGATAGTTAACGATGTTAATATTGAAATCATCTCTCTTATCATATATTTTAGTATGAATACAATCATTTGAAATCGAGAGATGAAGATCGAGAAATGCTGCTATTGTATCCGAACTGTTGGCTTTATTCAATCTGAGCTCTGGTGGATAAATGTTAGTAACCATATGAGCAAAAAACGGATTATCAATATTGAGTATGTCATCAATATACCGAGAAGTATTATTAAAGGCATCAATAATTTCACCCTGGCTCGCAGGTGACAAACTCAACATAAAATCTCTTTCACAGCAGTACAAAAAAAAATCTGCAACAAGTGGCGCACAGTTAGTACCCATAGGAATACCAACAACCTGGCGGTAAATAGTTTTACCGTATCTTATAAAGATGTTAGCCAGAAGAAAAGATAAGGCTCTGCAAACATCAGTACAAGTCCACAAATTATACTTATCAATGGGGGCGTTAGTAAAGAAAGCCCTGACATTATTACAAGCTAGAAAAGTTGTACATTCTCTAGCAAATGTCTTCTGAATAAGCTGAAGCAATTTTTCTTTGATAATATTATACATGCAGTTGTACATGTTCTTAACACGATAAAGGCCACATTTCTTGAGCAATCTTAAGCAAACTTACAGTTTGTTTTTATTTAATATTTTTTTGAATTGTTTTTTTGAATTTTTTTGTTGATTGTTTTGTATTGTTTTTTTGTTGTTTTTTTAGCTCTACTGGCCAAGGGGCAGGGATGGTGTTTTGTCCGTCGTCCGTTAACGACGGACAACTTTTAGGTGGCTGGATTTCAACGAAACTTGACAAGGATGATCACTATCAAACGTAGTTGTGCATATCATCAACATATTCCGGTTGAATGATTTTTGGCAGAGATATGGTCCTTTAAAGGCTTTAATAGACAAACTTTGTCCAAATTAGTCTCTTCTGAACTCTTTTCCGGATTTCAACGAATATTGATGGGGATGATCAGTACCAAGCCTAGTTGCACCTGTCATTGCCGTGTTCTGCTTGAATGAATTTTGCAGAGTTATGACCCCTTAAAGGTTTTAATAGACTAACTTTGTACAGAATAGTTTTCTTGAACCTCTGGCTGGATTTCAACGAAACTTAGCAGGGATGATCAGTACCAAACCTAGTTGCCAATGTCATCGCCATGTTCTGGTTGAATGATTTTTGAAAGAGTTATGTCTTCTTATACATAAACTTTATCTTTAGCCAGTAGAGCGCCCACAGGCCCTCTTGGGCCTCTTGTTATAAGTGTGTGGTAACGGTATTCCTGATAGAGTAGCGTTTGAGTTATAAAAAGGTTACGAATATTAAAGTCCTCAATTCTAGAAAAACGAATACGTTGCTCTGGGAACATCCCCGGTATGGATAAATAACAATATGTTTTCGAAATTAGAATCATCGCTCTTGTCATAAATATTGATTATTATTTCTCCAAAAAGAACGATGTACATCGAGAAAAGCAGCGACAGTATCAGAAATAGTAGCTTTGTTAAGTTGAAGATCTTTATCGCATATGTTTTTACCATAGTAGAAAAAAAACGGTTGTCAATGTTTAATATATCATCCAGATATAGAGACGTGTCTTTAAAGGCTTCGATGACATTTGGTGAAAGACTCATCATGAAATTTCTTTCATAGCAATACAAAAACAAATCTGCGACAATAGGTGAACAGTTGGGATACAAAACAAAATGTCTATAAACAGTATTTCCATACCTGATAAAATATTATCTAATATGATTATAAGTGATTCACAAACGTCTTGGCAAGTAGACTACCTACAGATTATTACAAATTCTATCAAGAATATTTCCTGAATTTGAAATAGACCAAAATAAACTAATTCCAAGTTGTTATATACTTTAGAACACTATCGATTGACGGGATTTTTAACGACATGTTCTCTACTACACATTTGTTTTTACTAAAATCCTCAGTGGATAGGGCAAATTGAGCACGACACGCATCAACATGTATCACTAAGGCAAACTATACTTCGGACCTTTAGAAAACAAATGACGAATACATGTAGCTATATGTATAATATCAAAAGTAGCAAAAATGACCAACCGGAGTATAATTCGAGAGATAACTATGCTAAGATTTTCAATCTGGGGCGGTATGTGAGTGATTTTACGGTCTGAAATTTCGTTTTACGGCGACGCGGTAGCAATATCGTAGCAAACAATGCGGTACGATAGCAACACTGGTATCGCTATGCGGGGCCCGTAAATTCTTGTAATATTTTACTTGCATGTCCCTTATTTAAATGCGAAATAGATTTGTTAAAATATATATGATTTTAACGTAAAATTGTATGCCTTCATCGTAACGTACTGACGTCATTTCCGTAAGTTTTGAATGTGAAATAAACATCCGTTGTAAAATTAGACAACACAATTTAACATCTTTACCATTAAACATTCTACCGTTTACAGCTGATATAATTGAGGACTTGCAATATTAATATTTAGAGCCACTGCACCTCTTACCATTGCACTCACTTATAGATGGAAACACTCTGCGCCTTATATGTACTTCACGATTTCTGAAAAGAGATGTGAAATGTCCTCAAAATAGGAGATCGAAGAGGAATTATTCACACTTTTGAGCCGTTATTAAAATGTCCAGTAAAATAAAAAGAGGTTGCCGAATGGAAAATTAACGTGGTAATGAAGAGTTATTGTGTTGAATTTGTATTGATGACGGAGACTGTAACCGAAAAAGCGACAGATAGTTTTTATTGAGCGACTTATATATGCAGTTTTGAAAGTAACAATATTCTAAGAAAGAGAAATAAGGACATGTAAATGATGGTGATTATTGAATTAAAAAGGTAGATTTATTAAATAATCTGAAGCGTTAACAATCAATACGCTTATAACATTTAACTCTCGCACAAAGTCAGTCTTCATAAATAGGCAATTACGATGAAACAATATCAATTGTTAATCAATGTAAGATTTTGTTAATAATGCCTTTATATAGCTGAATATATATAATATATAATAATTATGAACGAACGCTTAATTTATAACTAGTTTATAATTTAGATACCATCAACTACAACCCAGCATAGCCTCTGTGAATAATATATTGATACTCAAGATATACATTCACTTACAGTAGCCATACTTTAAGTATGAACAATATATCTAGCATACCATGGCAAAGTTTAGCAACTCCACGTAAACACTGACTTGCTATTCCTCCAAACGAACAATATTAAGCGCAAATCGTATAACGTTTGTTGCTGTAAATCAACATTAATATTTGTAAAGGAAATTCTTAGATGAATAATTTTATATGCAAACAAGCCTTTACATATTGCTTTCTTGTCTTCCAGGTACTGTGGACAGCTTTGGAAATAATTTTCGAGTACTTATTCCACCTTACACTACACCCTTTGTGTGTAGCATTTATGTAACCGCTGTTGGAGATCATGCTGGGAACGTTGCTGTTGGTACAAAAATTAAGGTTATCAAAGCAGAGCAACACGGCGCAACACGGTCCTACTCATGTGTTGCTATTTCCGGCAACTGTGAATCTTATGTTATTATCGCCGATACAAGCGTCTCCGTAACGGTCGTCTATTCTCCAGCAACAGGTGGAAATAAAATAAACAGTTTTCCGGTGTACCCAATTGACGCGTTTGGTCCTGAGGTTATGGCTTTCGGAAATACAAAGGTCGATGTTTGTTGCTTTTTAGCAGAGGATGGCGATGTACAGGTGACACCGTATTACACACACACAAAAGGAACGACTCCTCCATCTCCAGATACACAGCCGTTTAAAGTAACCAGTTCTTTAAGTAAAAAACAAACAACGAGTTCAACCGGTTTACAAGGGGCTTTGTTCGTCGCCGATGGCTTGTTTACAGTTTTTTGCGGACTTAGAGCTATGTTTGCTAGTGTTCCTGGCTACAATAACCACTTCAACCAAATGCTGCCGTTACAGTCCATGGGAACCCAGTATATGGTGCCAGCTTATAGCCTTTCAACAGTTGCTCGTCCATTTGATGCGAAACTCATTATGCTAGCCAGCACGGACAACACAATAATTTCCATTGACGTTGGAATAATTTCCATTATTACAGCGACTCTACCTATCTACCTTCGTGGAAGAACAGTAGAGCAGCCAATTAGTGCCAGTGCCGTTTACAACATTACTTCGAACTACCCTATCGCCGTCGGTCTTAATCTGTACGACCCAGTTGACACAACCATATCGTCCTTTCATGTGTTACCACCGACCACAAGCTTTACAAATCAGTACATTCTAGAGGTTGTACCAAGCAGTGTTTTGAGTACTCACGCGTTTGATGTAATGGCTAATGGCATCACAGCATATTCTGTAGTACCTGACGGGACATCTGAAAACGCAACAGTCACATGTACATCTCAATGTAGTCTCCGAAAAAACACGAGCGCTACCGGCCAGTACAGTATGGCAGTCATCCTTGGGAACGGCAACAAATGGATGGTTATTTCAGGGCAAACAGGAAGTGTTCCGTATGTAGACACCACAGTAAGTTTATCGTTCAGCACATTTTCAATTATGTATAAAAGGTCAATGACTAAGAGGAATAACATTTTAAATCCGTATCAATAGAAAAATCACATAATACTAATTTTAATGAGTATACAAGTGTTAATGTGACCAGGAAGACTTCTTAATCCATATGAATCGTGCTAAAGCACAGTTTAACAATACCCAGATCTAAACAAGAAGACTTGGAAGACAGGATAGTAGGAGGTTGTGTACATATAGATCGAGTTAAGCTAACCCGTAAGCCTTATTTTCTACTGACCGTTCCAAGACGGTAACCCAGTCACCACTCTTTAAGTAGCGTATTTCCCTTTTGACTGACCTTTTAAATATGCTCATATTGCGGTTTATGTTGCAGTGCGGACTAAAGTGTCATTGCGTTTGATTGCTGTGGTTTGTATAGAACCATTGTTCTGATTTTAGTAATTCATATACACAAATGATAAAGACAAACTCTTCTTCAGTAGGTCACTACAAAATACACGCATAACAATATTCAGTTTTGCTCTACAAACACTAAATTCAATTAAACTTACAGGTGCCTGGAATCTTAAAGAGTGTATATATATATCAAGTGAAGCTCCACCGGAATCTAATAGTTTGACACATGTATTATGTAATATTAATGCAAATATTGTAAGAATAAAATACATAATATAGCAAAGGGCCCCGATATAGTAAGCTTCATACCTTAAAAATTCTCCCCAATGTGTGTTGCCACTTTTAAACCAGCCAAATAACATTGCTCATTTACAGCCTCCTTAATTATTTTATTGTTTCGGATACAAACTTTTTCATTATTAGAATCTATTTTTTGTTATTTTAAATAAAAAATATATGAGGTTTTTGTTTGTTGTTTTAATTTCTTTCTGTTTTACTTATTTTTTAATTGATACCACGGAAAGAGGGTATACATTTATGTTGTGATTTTCCTTTGAATTTTCTTAAACAAGTACTGAAGGAAAGTTTATGACGACAACCCTTGATATAAGAACCATTTTAGCCAGTAGAGCGTATGTTAATGTTAAGTTGTTCATAGTTATAAAGACGATGCGTGTATAACTTAAAACATGTTTGTCACACTCAACGAAGCATCATATTTGTTGGACTGAAGTTGGAACGAGGACTTTAATTCTTCCTTAAGATCTGGTAAATACATTTGTTTTGAGTTATGTATCAATTTCAGAATTAACAACATCTGCGATACGTTAGAAATAAGGATTTCTTTAAGATTTTGTCTTTTAAATATTACAGCTGTGTGCGACATCAGAAGCTGTTGTGGGAGATGGAGTTGATAATGATTGTGATAGTTTGATCGACGAAGATGTCTGCTACAAAGAATACGGGGTGTATGCTGAAAGTAAGGGGTTTCTTCATAATGCAGTAGATATGCCATTCTATTTTAGGACAACACTCATAATTATTTTGTACAATTATGAGTGTTAAATCATGTGTCCTCATTTAAACTATGTTGCTGAAACCGTGCATATAACAGTCTTATAAAATAATATGAATTGATACAAGCAAGGTTTTACACAAGCGTAAAATAGCTGCCGAGAGAAACTAGCATTATATCTGGGTAGGAACTGGGATAATAACAGATCAAGAGTATGATAATGGACCTTTGGAAACGGTCGAGCACGACACATACGAAATATTGCAGTCTTGGTTTGATTGAGACTGTTCATGAGCGGTAGTGAAATATGCTAGCTACCGCTCAGTCACGTTTGTTAAAACGATATTGAAAAACAAAAAACAATTTTGTCACGAATACGTAAACATATCACGGCCTTTTTTCTTACCAGACGCTTACTTCCAAGTTTTTACCATCAGTTCTTCCTACCAAATATTTTGAATCAAGGTGGACGACGTCTACTCCTTGACATCCGTTACATATTGATTACAATTTAACCTTTGTAGCACGACATGCTAGAAGTACACATCAGCCATATAAGAGTCGCTGCCGTTGCGGCAGCCAATAAAACTAAATACTGATAAGGGTGATCCTTTGGAAGCAACAACCACAACCAAGAAAATAAAGTAGCATACTCGGTTTTATTGAGTCTGTTCATGAGAGGTAATCATGTAAGAAGCAATATCTCTTACGCCCCCTAGCACCGGCTTAAGCGGTATTCCACTTCAACGGCACATATATTGGGCTCGTTTGTCTCAAAGGACTAATAAAATAACACTACTGATTCTTAGAATGGGGAGACTTTTTTACAGCCGCCACACTCCACTAAACAAACGCTAGTGTGAATGATCATAACTACTGATAAGGGCGACCCTTTGGAAGCAACAAATACAGCCATGAATATAGAGTAGAAGACTCGGTTTTATTTGGTCGAAATTCGAAAGGAAAATGTAGCAAGAATCACAGTCAAACAAAACCACCAATAGAAACAAATAATATTTACAAAGATAAACAAAATTCAAGATATGACAACCCAAACATAAAAGGGTTGACAAAAGGGATACAGCCTTGGAACGGTAAGTGGAAAAAAGGCCGTTCGGGTTTAAACCAGGTTTTAGGGTGCATCAAACCTCACTCTAACCTTATTGTCATCCAAATGAAACGGGGCTGTTTAAATACAGATATCCCCGCTAGACTCAGTATTAATAAATCTACAAAGACAAGACGCATATCCTCTTAACATGTCAGTGATTTAATTCTGATTATCATTCGGCTTGCAGTCTGAATCGCTAAATATATTATAAATATATAAACAATTCTAATACACCCGCACTATATAGTCTAGTTTAAAATATCTCGTTATATTGAACGATATATCACTCTTACGACCCCTAGCACCGGCTTAAGCGGGCTCTTGAAATTAGTGTTTACAATTGAACTCCAAACCGTGATATATTAAACGATAATTCACAGTAAACGATGTTCCATTTCTTAATTATTTATCAGTTGTACGAAATATTGTGAAATGAGTCTCGTTTACCATGTTTACTGGGATGTTTTTATTTCCACAATTTCTAAACATTTCTCTTTTAATAGTAAGTTTTATCATTTATTTCATACTCTTCAGGGTCTAATCTATATGGCGACTTTGGGGACGATAGTTATATTGAGAGAACAGGCAAGAATTTCTTCATATTTAATTGTAGCTTTATGAACGAATGTTTATTAGAATTTACTATCATTACGTGGTCCGAGTATTAAGTTTCATACCCCATCCAACCCCTTCTCCAAGAAGCGAAAACGGGGTTGGCTGAGGTATGAAATAGAACCTTAATTTCTTCTTCGACTTTTGTACTTATTTAAAAAAAGTTTGCATATTGTAATATTAAAACATTTAACAGGTTATCGCATTTTTGTTCAATACAGAATGTTTTAAACCTTTATTGTGGAAATATCCGTTATAAAGTCCTGCTAATATAAGGTTTCCCATAGCTTAATGGATTTAAGGCGGGACCACGATTCTCGTAATGATTAGTGATCTCCAAATTCTCACATGTGCAATTGACGTAAACCATAGCGTTGTCCAGATAGGCGAACTAACAACTCACTCGCAAGGTGTAGTATACATTACATTGAAACAGACGTAAAACGGGCCCGTTTAAATTCATGTTTATTTATCCTGTTATCAGAACATTCACGTTTACAACAGAAATGTGAATGCACACTTATCGAGACATAGTTTCGGTACTAGCTTCCTATGATATCAAGGGTTCTATGGTATCACGGTAGTGTCCAATCTATAAAATAATATGCATCTCTGCTAAAATATGATACTTATCGTGTTGATGTGATGACTTTAGATACATATTATACAATAATTGAAAAATATAAGGATATTTATCAAAAATAAAAGGATATTTCAAAATAATGCAAAAATGTTGACGATTTCCTTATGATCTTTAAAATTCATCACCCCTAGTCTCCATACATGCAATTTCCACTACCTTGACGGTTATAAAATTCAATAATGTTTAGTCTGATGAGTCTGTTGTATATTATTGTTTCTAGAAATGGTCACTCATTGAATGTTATGCCAGTTACTAACAAATACAGGATACACAATATGTGCATACCGTGATACCATAGAACTTTTAAAATAATAAGCTCAACAAGGGTACCCTTCTTTCAAATCTAATTCTGACATTTTTACATAAAATTGATAACATTTTATGTTATAACAATTTAGTAGAAGGGTCACAGAAAGCATTTGAGTTTCATTTTTCTTTAAACAGTGTGTACAGTTTAATTTGTTTGTCAAACCATTTAATTACCGTGATACCATAGAACAACATGCTAAGAATTGTTAGAGAATACGTTCGTTTTTGCTCCATGATGACTATCGTTACGGACTTATAATTCAACATACAGTAGTATAAGTGCATGAATGTTGATGAGAATATCTTTCTATTAATTGCTTTGGTAATTGCGCAGGATTTAGTAAAACGTATAGCGCCTAAATCATAGGATAGTCAACGAGTTGATTATGACAATTATAAAAATAAATCCATTTTTATATACACCAGTATTCTATTAACATTGCCTTATACGTGTATATGTGATACCTTTAGAATCAATATTAACAAAACCTAGCGAACCGCATTGCATAGACGTTCAAGATACCCACGGGTACTGCTACGCTATCTGGAGCTGCAAGTGTTCATGGGTGAAGAATTTAGAAGACTACCAGGCAATGACGGTCGAAGAAAAAGTGGCAGCCGCAGAGGCTGATATTGAATTCTACTCCAATGCGCTTCAGGTATGCAAGAAACGGATCCAATATATTATTGTTTACATTGTTTATATTTATTAATTTTGTTATGATGCAATGCTTACTATGGGCAATGTTTTATTCTGGTACGTCAGCAATTATATGGTCAGTTTAAACGGACTGGGAATAGCCCGTTGAATAAAGCAATTGTTTACGTAAAGGGAAACCAGTAGATCGCTCAGCCCGATATTTATATACAGATAAAGGTGCTACGTTCTCAGATACTTTGTTTTCTTGTCAGTTTCGAATAGGTGGTTCAACTAATCCAGCCTTTAAAGGCTCTGAGTGATGTTAATCACCCTTAGAATATGTAGTCTGCTTTTTAATTTAGTCTTTTGACTGTTACTTGTGGTACGTAGGCTTCTAAATTCCAATTTGTTTATTTCGCTCAGTGTTTGGGACCACACGCTGAAGGATATGGAATGGTATGAACATACCACATTGAAGGTTCTACGTTTACCGTCATATGCGGGATGGCTCAATATGTCCTATTGTTGACATTTTAAATATTGAGTTCTCAACCCTGGGCTAGAGGGCGTGAACGGTAGCTAGCATCTTTCACTACATTTCATGAAAAGTCTCAGTCAAACCGAGACAACTATCTTTTATATATTTATCGTATTCGGCGATTTCCAAATTTCTACTTTTATATTTTTTTAATCTTAAGACTTAATCCGAAATTGTATACTTTTTAAAACACGACTTGAACAGTGTTTTTCACCAAAACCTTTGATACGGTTTCCTTTCATTGTCTTCTATGAAAAAACACACTAAAAAGACTCTCAATATTCGTAGCTTATATTTTTTAAATTTACATTTTGTTTTCAGATAAACTTAAGTGACCTGTCATCGAAGAAATCCCAAAAAGTGAGTGCGCGTGATCAGCGAAAGAGTGCAGCAAACATAGGGTATGTTGGTATCGGCCTGTTTGCCCTCGTGTTCGGCATCATACTGGTATTGGACATATCGGCTATAGTACGTGATGTTAGAACCGCCATAACCAACATAGGAAGTCTACGAAGGTTTTGTAGACGATCGTATCATTAAAGCCGAAGCAGAAAACGTTTGAGGGTCATTCAATAAGTATTTGTTTACTATATGCTTTGCTTATAACTCGGAACCTCATATATCGTATACAAGTGCTACTCTCTGACCAGCCGCTGACATTGCCTGTCCTACGATAAGAAGTTTTTTGTTTAGAAAGAAACATTATTATGTATAAAAAGCGAATATGAAATATGGTATCATTCACAGAACCCAGCCAGCAACAACAAAAGAACAAAATAAAAACAATAAATAAAACAAATAAACCGGAAAATTGAAATAAAGTATGCGACAAGACATACATGAAAAGGATTGAATGCTCAGTGGCAAAATGCCACTGGGGTTAAACCAAGTTCTAGGACATACCAAACCTGAAATAACGGAACTGTGTAAATAAAGAGTAATGCTATATCATCTAACAAACTAGGTAACGTTGATAGTTAACCCTGGGTTACTTTATATGTTATTTAGTTTTGTATCTTGACTTTATTTAGACCATAACATATTTATCTAATTTTTAGATATTAAGAAAAAAAATGCTTTTAAATTTTGAATGACCCTCATTAATAACGGACATGTTTTCAGTTTCCGTATTAATTTAACAAAACACTATACTGATTGGGGCACTTGTTTCAGCCAAAGTTTTATCAGCATATGTATGAACGATTTTAGTGATACATATTCAAATTATATATCATTGGAATTGCATTTTTTCTAGTGATAAATAAAACTACCTTAGATATGGAAATCGGTTGAGAAATAAATATTGTACAGCCAAAATGCGTTTTTGTTTGGACTTTTGCCTTGTAAATTCCTTGTTGCTGGGACATCAGAAAATTAAGAAATCCCAAATAGCAAAAAGTTAGTCTAAATATAATGCTATAAAACGTTTAAAGTGTCTTAATTTAGACTGATTCAACACATTAAAAGTACATATAAAAATCGAACAGGAACAATAGCATTCAAGGATGACAGTCAACCACAAAAACACACAGAAACCAAAAACAAACGCCATTTTTGGATAAAAAAGTTTTTGATGCAGCAGAATTTCGCAATGAAAATACCCTATCAAAACAACTTTTGCACATGAATTTTCTATTTCTCAACCAATTTTAAAAATAAAGGTATTTTTATTTACCGCTAAAATTGACTATTAAAATGATCAACAGCTTGTTTAGGTACTGGTTGAATTTGTCTGAAAAGTGCCAAAAACCTTTGACTGAAACAAGCGCCCCGACAAATAAGCCACTGATGGAAGATTGGTTGTTTTACGTCATTTTCAACACATGTAAGGTTATATACGACGGTTGATTTATTTTGTGGTGGAGGCAGACCGCCCACTTTTCCTGGGTAAAACCAGTACTGTACACTTCCCGCCATCCATAAGAATCGAAACTTCCTCACTTACAAGTCGAGCTCCCTGTGGGATTTGAACCCGCAGGGGTGAGAGGCGAAGGTTTATAACGCAACGTCGTTAAACATTCGGCCACGGAGACGCTATCACTGATAGAAGAAAGATGATGCATATTACAATCATTTCGGCAACTGAATACAGCATGCAGGCGATACACTTTTCATCACGTGACACAATTTACCGAATAATTACAAATCTAAGTTAAATTGTCACATGGCAAACTTGCTGACAATTTTCATCACTTGACACAATTTACCGAATAATTTCAAATCTAGTTTAAATTGTCCAAATGGAAAATTGGCTGACAAGTACGTGGTCCGAGTATTAACTTTCATACCCCTTCCAACCCCTTCTCAAAGAAGCGAAAACAGGGTTGGCTGGGGGTATGAAATAAATAAAAAGTTTGCATATTGTAAAATGAAAACATTTAATAGGTAATTTTGAACAGATTCAGTAAAAACATATTTTTAAACGTGTATTATTGTCGAAATATCTGTTATAAAATCCTGCTAATATAAGCTTTCCCATCGCTTAATAGAATTAAGGCGGGACCACGTAATGCAATGTTTATCCACAATTAGTTTGAAAGAAAAATCCTTCAAGCGAAAGTCATAAAGGTTCTTATTTATTGATTTTCTTAAAGAGAAATACCTCAAACATAAATTAAACATAAAGTACACGTTCACAAACAATGTATGGCATTCAGTAGAAACTAATTCATAGTAATAAGTGAGGTACGTATACTTTGTTTTAACAGTATTATGCAATTTAATGAATTTTCCTTCATTCCTTTATAGACCATTGTGACATCGCTAGAATTAGAAAAAAAGTACACATTATTTAAAAGGCATACACCTTATTCAACGAAACACACTTTTTTTTAAACTTTGTTTGGAGTGATGTTTGAACATATGTAAAACAAGCCTCAAGTTTGACGTAGCAAATGATCCTGTTATTGTTTTAGTTAAACGTGTGACCCGTTAGTTTTTCTGCATAACTTGCATATTTGAAATCATTATTATTATCTATTAATTTAATATTTCAAAGCCAATTGTTTTTAGTTATTACGTTTTACAAATTGTTCATTATTGCACCTTTAATTTATTTATACCTATACTAGTACAACGGAGAACAAATGAAAAGTATATTACTTTAACTATATTAAATTACATGCAAGATTTTTTAAAATCAAAATGATACTGAATTAATAACTTTAGGTACTAGGTACTACGTTTAATGGTTGATACATACATCAATCTTTTAAGTAATTCTGTATTGAATCTTATTTCACCTACATGTTCAACAAAGTCATGTAACAACCACATATTCTGAACAAAATAAGTTTAGCACATACAATGCATGTCAATTCCATAGTCGAGATACGAAGCCGTGTATGTTTGGAATCAATGACAAAGTGCCATAGATATGAAAATTAATAATGTTACAAAGTCATTGTGAACAAAGCTGGTGAAACAAATAAAGCAAACATATTGGGAACATAAACGTATATCGAAAATCGTTCTCATTGCAATGAAAAGGGAGGAAGTTTTAAAATTTTAAATTTGGAACGTTTTTGTTTCAGAGTAACTACGTCATTTTAAACATATTTTAGCGGTTTTTAAACAATGGCAGAATGGGCAATTCTTGTTAATGCCAAACATTAAATTTGTTCAAAGCAATACGTTTGTATATCGAAGCAGGTTGTTTTTATTAGCTAAGAAAATAAAAAATAACACCATGTTTTGAAAATCACATCCCTGCATGTACCTAACATTTTTAAAAGCTTCAAACAATAATATCAATATTAATATGTTTAAGCTATGTTCCTAAAACGTCGTTCGAAACTCATTGTGTTCAGTATGTAATAGTTGTAATAGTTGAATGCTAAATTATTATGTAAAACTTACAACCTGCATTGTCATTAAACACCTTTCCTCTGAATTTAATTAGTTCAGAAGTAAAGTGCAAAAATATTTTCCGTGTGTTCAGCAGCCGAGCATGGACCAACCGTCCTAGTATGTACACGCAATCGTGATTATCAAACCACACGCTCTGTTTCAAACAACTTTTGAAAAACATAGGTTAGTATTTAGGGATTTTTTTCTCATTAATCTTTCTAATTCTTTGTTTTGGGATGGTACTGGACAAGTGACATCTTATCCATTTAGTTAAACAAAATTAACCTGTTTAAAAGATGTGTACTTGTTTACTGTCAGTGTATCGGTCTACACTGAGTTGTTCGTACATGTTTCGTCACATTTCTGTTTTATACTTCTTTTTGAAAAATAAACGAAAAACAAAGTTCTATGATCGAACAGGAAAACAATATGTCCAGTCGGGTAACCGGAAACAAAGGCAATGGTTTGTTTGGCATGATAGAATAAATCTCATTACAAAACGTTTGACAAATAGTCCAATTACAGAAGCGGTATACAGTACAAGAGGTGTTCAACTTATAACGTAAAACATTCTTTTTGTAATTTAATGATATATCTTTACCTTCATCCCGAATATATTCATTTAAATGGTCAGCCTATTTGTTCATTGGATATAAAATAAACTATAACATGAACAATAATGTGCTTCTTAATTTTGTCGCGTCCGTAGTTTTGAAACAGTAGATAGAATGAAACAAAAACACATATCTTCATTTATTAAAAGTAACTGCAATCTATACTAAGGAAAAACGGCTTAAATTCTAGTTTAAAGTTATATTATTCCGATGTGTCCATGTGTGAACTTAACGTAGTGGAATAGGTATTTATTTTATTTTTTTTGTTGCTATTTTTCGGTTTTTCTCGATATTGGCTAACATTTATATGAAAATCAGTTCTTTGAAAGAGATCAAATTTATGAAAAAATCTAGTTAAAAGCGTCAGTGTGATTGTTAAGTTTTAATTCTTTATTATCAGCACATACAATTTGACCATATGTATCTGTATATTGTATGTGATATTCATAAGCGATAACTACTTATCAGTTTGTTTTACATAATATGAATAAAATGCTTATGTTTGGTAATTTATAAGTGCTTATACAATTGTCGGGTAATCATTTGAGCACAATGTTTGTCTGTTGATTACATATTATTGCGATAAAATTAACACTTTTAATTAAACTGTTATATGTATGTTCATAAATTAAACAAACACAGTGTGTAACAATTATTAATTGCATTTAGTGGAATTCTTTGGTTTAAGTTAAAACTCTAAGGCAATAGAAGCATATAGGTTTAAAATTTGAAATTAGCACTAATTAAAACTCTTATTGAAAGCGAACCGCGTTAAATCGAAAAATAGTTTTCAATGTATCAGTTTTAAATGGCAGTTTCACATAATAAAATCATGTATTTTTAATAACAACCGCGTTGGCTGAAAAAAGAAATGTTAAACGAAAGTGTTACTTTATAAGTTGAACACCTCTTGTACATAAAAAGATATATATGAATTAATTAGTTGACAGTTTAATACGTCATGTGTTGCTTAGTTTAGCGTAGATGTTAACTCTTCATAATTGAATAACAGTGTGAGTGTTTAATGTTTGGATTAAACGTATTTTTATGCATATTAATTGCAAAATCCTCAGAGCCGGTTTACTTAGATATAAACAAACAATACGGCATATAAATTACTTAAACCCAGTGGAAACACAATTGCATGTAATACACTACACTAATACTACCCACTTAATTCCACGTAATATTCCAAAGGGCTTAAGCTAGTTAGATACATGGCAAAAATGTACTGTAATAGCCATTGTAATCTCAGTAATCACAGTAAACCTTGTTACACGAAATTTATAAATGATGAAGTTCCGCAATCAAAATTCGAATAATGTCAGTACTAAGTTGGTTTTTCATGTGAAGAGATTGCAAAATATTACATCTAACTTTGCTTGATCCAATTGCGCTTGAGCCAAACGTGTAATTTGTCAATAATGAAACATTGAAGAGATACATATTGGTGTGTTATGCTCTTTCCGAAAGGAAAGACTAATGTATAGCTAACTGTACCATACGATTAACAGCAGTATATTATACATTCATTATATATGGAAGTTACAAGTACAATTATGTTTCTTTTTGCTTTTAGGTTATATAACTATTGTGCTTAATTAAATGTATGTCTGTAACAATGTGATACAAATCCTAATTTTCACATTCTACACGTGTTATTATTGTGATACAATGTATGGCATATAGTCAGATGCATGTATCAACTTTAGTAATTCTCAAAGCTAGGAGGACATCGGTAGATTAGAAAACTACAGAATATTGTTTAAAACATAAACAGAAAACAAAAGAGTCGGCTTATTTGATGATATGGAGACTTTTAAGAATGAAGTCTCTTTTGTAGATACCTGATATGTTTTATGCTTCTAACATGTCTAAATGTGTAAACCTGAAGATTGCAATATGTCCCTTTACTGTGATATTGCCTAGTTGTCTTTCCAGGTGTGGTTGCCGGGGTAGAATACAACCACTACAACCATGCGTATTGGTAGGACTCCCATTCATATTCATTTTGTCATTTATATTTGATCATGCTCATTCAAGGTCTTATCATGACACCGCGTATGCAAACGTGGAAACGTGGCTTCATCGTAAATGGAGTGTTTACTATAGAATTTGCAGCAACTCTGCAGTTCTGCAGACAAGAAGGTTCCAGGATCATTTTTCATATTGTTTAGTGATGTAAATGGAGGATGAGCCTGGTATGCACATTCTTGTTAGGCGCCATATAACCTTTCATGTGTTGGTGCCTCTTAAAACCCAATTCAGTTCAATTCAATTCTGTTTTGCTGTGATGACTGATCAATATTAGAGATCTAATAAATGTAGCTTTATTTGTTGGTTAATTTGTTGCTTTAAGTTGAATAACCAGTTCTTTTGAAATAGCAAGACAGAAACACTGAAGAAGAACATGAATTGTAAAGTCGAGAGATGTATCCCATTTAACATTCACGACAACACAACGCATTTTATATTGAACAAAGGTAAAACATTTGGGACATTACACATTCATTTTAATATATAATTTACAAAAAATACACTTCTTAAATTCCTCCATATAGCACTTATATGACGATGTTACAATCAAAAATACACACACATTACAGGGAGGGAAACAAGCATGTTGTTTATCGTTAACAATAGTTATCAAATAATCTCCAGCAATACCAAAACAATTTAATGAAAATGCTTACTTATAAAATGTTATATATATATGTAAACTAATTCACTCGGCAAATGTCATACAAATTTTACTAAGCCATTAAAGGTTCGTCGGTAATACCACACTTTGCTGTGGCTAAAGTAATGTTTCGTGCAAAACGTTTAACGTACTGATTTAAAGTAGAATTTCGCTTAAGTCGGTGCTAGGAGGCTTGAGAGGTGTTTCACATGACATTGCCTCTCATGAACAGACTCAATAAAACCGAGTCTGCTACTTTTATCTCTTGTTTGTATTTGTTGCTTCTAATGGATCCCCTTCTCAGTATTTAAGTTTATTATCATTCACACAAGCGTTTGTTTAGTGCTGTGTGGCGGTCGTGAAAGGTTGCCCCGACTACAAATCAGTAGTAGTATTACTTACTTGGTCCTTTGAGATCATCAAGCCCAATACGTGTGGCTTTGAAGCAGAATATCGCTTAAGCCGGTGCTAGGAGGCGTGAGATGTTGCAATTTACATTACCTCTCATAAACAGACTCAATACAACCAAGTTTGCTACTGTTATCTCTTGTTTGTGTTTGTTGCTCCAAGAGATCCCTTTTCATATTTATTAAATACATTGATTTAAGAATCGTTCATATGACCTACTTTTAGGTTCTGTTTGTCTTATTAACGAAACACGCTGAAACATAATTTTAAGTTTTAATACACTTTGAAAAAGTTAACAATATGTGTTTATTGCTGAATATATTTTAATAGTATACGAGGTCACGAGTAATAGAACAGAATATGGGTTTTTTATCCTGTAAAAAGCCCGTTAATGGCTTTATATCCATCATGTTCTAATTAATCTCTGATGATTGGGTAATAAACACATATGCATGTGTATATTCTATTAGTAATGTTCTTCACAGGCAATTGTCTCACATTCCCGGCTATACATGTATACATAGCATTATTAGTCAGCATGACGTACTCTGAGTATTAACGTTCATACCCAATCCAAATCCTTCTCCAAGAATCGAAAGCAGTTTTGACTGGGGTATGAAAAAAATCCCACTTTATTTCGGCCTAAAACGTTTGCATATTGTAAAATTAAAACATTTAATAGGTACTTTTAAACAGTTTATCGCATTTTTTCAGTTAACATGTTTTAATCGTGTTTTATCGTCGAAATATCCGTTATAAAATCCTGCTAATATAAGCTTTCCCATTGATTAATGGAATTAAGACCGGACCACGTAATGAAGATGTGTCTTTTATCAAGATACAACTAGAGTTAGTATGGTTGCTCTCTTACCGGCGTACGTCAACGTCTATATTTTCTATGCAAACTCTGCTTGGTCAGTTTTGATCAAACTACAAATGAATAATTCTTAAGTAAATGTATTTAAGTTTCGTTAAACGTAGAACGACTCTTAAATGTCAGCTTCTCGTTTTCGTTTATGCAAATACCGCTTTGAAGGTTCTATGTTCACCGTCCGATGCATACATACCATCTTCGGGATGGTTCATATATCTGTACTATTCACATTTTAAATATTGAGTTCTGCTCAACCCAGGGCTAGAGGGCGTGAACAGTAGCAAACACTTTTCGCTACTGTTCATGAAACCGAGACTGCAATGTTTTGTATTTAACGTGTTCGACGATTTCCAAATTTCTCCTTTCATACCTTTTCACACGAATGATCGTATTGACCAGGATAACAATATTAAAGCTCCAAATATAAACAAAGTGTTCCAGCCGATCGAATTATTGCTCAAATAAAGCGTCTTACAGACGTAGAGAATCTGTCTTACACATAAAAGCCCTAAAATAAAAAAGGACCATTTTACCAATTATTAGATTGAGATATAGATTAAGTACATGATCGGCATAATATCATTAACGTAAGTTTACATCTCTACAAACTTATAGGCCCCGTCTTCTAGTATAATCCAAGGTGTCAAAAGGTTTTATATTAAGTTATGCTGGAAATATAAAAAAAAATCCTCATAAATTATTACAAGCAATTCTAAAACACGTATTTACAAGAATTATATATGCATATAATTTAGAAGTGTGATATATAACATAGACACAAACATATTGGAACATACTATTGATAAACGGCTGTTTGGTTCTAGGATACATCAAACCTCAGTGGTATCCGAGTGTGATCCCAGTAAAACGGGACAATGTAAATAAAATAAAAAGACGGCTGAAGCGAGAGCAACAAGAGAACGAATCATTCAGGGTAAGTTTAGACCTTCCTGTTCAAGATAAAGGTAGGCGACATCATAGGTTCCCTAATCTGTCCGGTCCTCCCTCAATCATACAGGAAAAAATAGTGGCGAACTCAACAACTAAACATGCAAAGCGTTGCAAAATAATACAATACAACAAGTTTTGATAAATGTTGCTTGAAAATGAATATGACCAAACATCTTACGAAGTTTATAAATCACGCCAACATTACATAGACAACTGCGAACAGGTGTTCTTACTATAGAAACCACAGCATCCAAACGCAGTGGCACCATAAGCCCGCACTGTACCACAAACAAAGAGACAATTAAATAGATGTATACAGTGAAAAGGACAATACACAACACAAAGAGCCGAGAAGACATGGTTACCGACTTGGAACTGTCAGCAGGTAATATGGCCTATTGGTCAGCTTTAATTTATTATATATTTACACAATATAGCTATTATACTGTCTTCTGCGCACAAATTGAAAAGATAGTGTAAATAAAAGAAACAATAAAGTCAACATCCAAAAATATTAACAAACGATACGCATATATATTGTTGTAAAATATATAAAACATACATAATTAGAAACACCTCAGGATGTATCCGGAAGTCGGGTTTCGGCTGGCACCATTCACCAATATATGTGGTATGTTATTATGTATATAGCAGTATTTCTCGTAGCGGAATAGAAAATCGTATGAATGGGACATCCCAAATAATATCTCTAAACATGCACACAGACACCAAAGTCCTGATATTATCCGAAAGTGTCTTATGTCATGAGCTAATATGTCCTTATTGTAACGTTATGAGACCTTATGAGGCTTTCGTAAGATGGTCTGATCATTTCATATATATTTGTATATAATTGTGTAAAATTGGTAGAATTTCAGACCCTCGGAATATTAAAAGGGGTCTTCAGGCAAAATTCGACAACAAAAATAGTCAAAATGAGACCAAAGTTCCAAAAATGAAGAAACAGTGAAATGTCATACAAAGAGCCGAAGTAAAAAAACAAATCAGACAAAAGTCTTTTTAATAGCCATATCCTTTATAGTTAAGCTGCTACACTAAAAGCAATCGCCTGTACATTCAGGTTAACTCATTTGGAAATTTTAGCTTACTTGATTCCTTAATTTTGCGTTTATGAAAATGTTAGAGTTTTATTATGTTATGTATTTATATACCACTGAACTTGTCAGATTTATACAAATAATGTTGATGTTGTAAGAACATTCAATGTTACAATTCGTTATTAGCAAATCTAAGTAAACAACGAGGTCAAGGGGAATCATATTATTATAAATGGAAACTACATAGAAAACAAACAACAACCGCACCAGTGAATATGAAAATATTTATTAAAAACTCAATAAACATAAGGTTTAACAAAGACATTGTGTAGATGTAATAAAACCATAGGACCATTTGGTGAAGTAATCTAAACATCTGTATTAGACTATTTAACTATTATAAATGATGTTACTACAGCATGTCAGTTTGTTCAACGCAAAAAAAGCTAAGTATGCAATTATAATATAAACAATGTGTTAACGTGTACTATGAATACAAGCAAGTGCCCATGAACAACTGTAGAAACTTTTCAAAATTAACAAATAATACATACTTGCCTATTCAAAATTTGTGTTGAGAACTGTTAACTGGCATGCTGTTATCGGTTATTGTATCAACTACTCGTTACTTATTAAAGCAATTATCTTTTAATGATAATACAACAACAAAGGGTCCATGGGTGCTCACTTGATATATGTAATAAATATATAAAAAATACAAGGTTAAACACATTCAGTCATATATTTCACTACAATGTCAATATAGAAGTAAAAGGGAGTACATCAATATTGGCATAGTTAATAGAAGTGTTTAAGTACATTATATGTGTATTACATTATTAACAAGAAATGTCACAGTAAGTGACAAATGCCCCCAAAGTGAACTTTGACCTGGATTTTATGCGCGACACGTCGTCTGGTTGTGGTGAGGTCTTGTGCTAAGTTAATGAAAATCTGTCCAGGAATGCCAGATTTATTGACCGGACACGATTTGACCTTTGACCTCTAAGTGTGACCTGGAGCTTGGGTCCACATACGTGGATTTTGTGCATGACACATTGTGTTGTTGTGGTGAGCACTTGTGCCAAGTAATTAGAAAATCCGTCCAGGAATGCCAGAGTTATTGACCGGACACAATTTGACATTGACCTCTAAGTGTGACCTTGACCTTAGAGCCACGGACCTGGATTTTATGCTCGACACATCGTCTTGTTGTGGTGAGCACTTGTGCCAAGTTATTTGCAAATCTGTACTTGAATGCCAGAGTTATTGACCTGACACGATTTGACTCTTGACCTATGTGCGACCTTGACCTTGGAGCCACGGACCTTGATTTTGTGCGCGACACATGATGTTGTTTTGGTGAGCACTAGTGCCAAGTTATTTGAAAATCCGTCCAGCAATGTCACAGTTATCGACCGGAAACATTTTGACCTTTGTACTCTAAGTGTGACCTTGACCTTAGAGCCACGAACCTGGATTTTGAGCGCGACACGTCGTGTTGTTATGGTGAGCACTTTTGCCAAGTTATTTGAAAATCTTTCTAGGAATGTCAGAGTTAACCGGACACGAAAGCAGTTTAATTTGAAATTTGACCTCAAAGTTTCACCTGGACCTTGGAGCCACGGGCCGGGGATTTTGTGCGCGACTCGTCGTCTTGTTGTGGTGAGGAATTGTGCCAAGTTATTTGAAAATCCGTCCATTATTGTCAGAGTTATTAAATGGACACGATTGTACGTGCGAACGAAGGGACTGACGGAATGACGGACTGACGGACTGACAGACGGACAGTGCGATTATTATATTCACCCCTTCGGGAGCCTAAAAATAAACAAGATGAACCATAAACAACCAAAAGAAATACAAAAGTGAACATGTAAAATACAAGACCCGAAGAAACAAAACAATGGTATCAATCCAGAATTAACTATTTTAATCTTGGCGATAAAACATATCACAATACATTACAACGTGTGCGTCATTTGCAGATATTGCCGAGGTGGTCCAAATGACAGCTGTATATAACCTTGAGATCCATCTATGGCTTGATTAGAATGAATATTATTTATTACGCTTTATTATACAAAACTGTTAACATTCAATATATATATCTTCGAACCAGTTCACGTTTTAAATTGTTCATTGCATAGCGTTGTATTTGTTAAATTTAAATTAGGCCTCAACGACTGATGTACCCCCCACCCACCCTTTGAAGACTTGATATATACAGGAGTAAAATATAACAGTCGTTCAAGGTATGTGTTCTTCATTTATATTTTGTTCATGGTCTTTCTTATTTTATTGCAATTGACACCTTTACTAGCCTTGGAACAGTCATTAATATTTCTTTAAAGAACTACTTTTATATTTCTTCATATTTATTTACTCCTAACTTTATTGTTTTTAATTTTATTTTCCCCTCGGTTAATATTATGTAATTTGGGGTATTTGGGAACTACTGTAAGTTGCCAAGGCTAACAACAGGGTTAAACATCGAACACAGTCAACCAAAAAGAGGCATAAAACAAGCTACAATTACAAGGACAAATAGAAGCGAAGTGTGCGACATCGCAAATAAAAAAGGTTGACAATAGTGGTACCGCCTTGGAAAGGTCATACACAGGAAAAAAATATATATGTGTCACATATGTACCTCATATATTTTTTATGTTAAAATAATACACCTGTGCCACATATGAAATGTATACATATGTTTTTCACATG
Source organism: Cyrtodaria siliqua (assembly GCA_037043455.1). Lineage (NCBI taxonomy): Eukaryota > Metazoa > Mollusca > Bivalvia > Adapedonta > Hiatellidae > Cyrtodaria > Cyrtodaria siliqua. Next base: position 9,487 of record JAWPHD010000314.1, on the reverse strand, counting down.
AAACTGTTATGCCTGAAATACATATAGTATTTTTTTTAAAAAATGGTAGAATATTGTAGAAAATGGTTTAACAGCCTGTTTCAGTTTTAATATTATTTATTAAAACATATTTTCATCTGTATAACATATGTGTTACTTTCATATGAAATACATATGTGGAATGTGTAAAACATACGAATTTCATGCCTAGATATATTTCCTGTGTGGGCAAACATGCCGCTGGGGCCTTAAACCAGGTTCTAAGGTTTATTAAACAACACTTTTACGATACTGACATTCGAAAAAACGAGACAGGGTTAATATAAAAATCCTCCTACCCCATACCCAGTCTACGAACTTGTTTTACGTATTATGTACATATGTACGATGGTGGTTAGGCAGGGGAATGGGAGAGTGGGGGAAGAGGGATAATACCACGAAGTTTAAGGTCTTCATATATTACATTCTTACAACAAACATGTAAAGGTAAGCTAAACAGAAGTATCAAACATTGATAATCAACATAGTTTTAACTGGCTCTACATGTGCTCTTAACATGTTTATGTAGATTAATAAATGCCGAGTCCCTTTATATGAATAAAACCGTAAAACATTTATTCCACAGGCAAAAGCACATTCGACCTTATGATCTCCTTTACATTTGTGCCCTTATCGCTACCCATTACACTTAGTGACTGGTGCTCACTTTTAAACACGGGTTGCTATGGCACATACACAACAATGAGTACTTCTTTTACCGAGAAATATACAAGTATTTTTAAATAGAGAAGAGCCTTTATTATAAATCTTATCGAGCAAACAAGTATTCGAGGGTCCGTATTCATAAAACAACTTAAGTGGAAAATATTACTTAAGTAAAACGTTAAGATTTTTACATATTTTTTAAATATCCTCATTAACCTCTCTGGGACACTACAAAACATTTATTTTAAGATAAATACTCGTATATAGCTGTAGGCTTTATTTATCCATACCCTTTTAAACAATATTAAGAAAAAGTCTTAAATCGATTGAAAAAGGTGTTTAAACAATTGATAACATTTGCCTTATATTCTTGCTATGAAGCCTTATGAATACGGACGGTGGTGTTTATTTAAAATCGCGTCTTACTTATTGCTCATTGATCATTAGTATTGCTTTTCAATCAAATTGCAAGTTGTCATGTATGACCTTATTTATACTATGCACTGTCAATGCTTTTTTATATAACTGTGTGCGAGCATGCGTGCATGGAAATAACCACTTTCTAGACGATTCACATATACAGAATAAAAATTTGAATAATAATAAAAAAAAACACACGATAACCCCACCTAGCTAAAGAGTAAAATATTAATACTTGTCCAGGCGTCATGTGTTTCCGACGACCTAAGCATACAATCTAATTATAGATAACAAAAACAATGCATTTTAAATTCGAAAGCGTTTCCCTAGAACTTAAAATATATCACACACCTTTCATGAAGTAAAAGTTAATCGTATTTGATCTTGTTTTGTCCACATTTGAAACACTATGGAAGTTGCCCATTGTGCATGTCCGGTGAACTACGTCATATGTGTTCGACGGTGTTCCTAAATTGCATATGATTATAGTTGTGACCATATCATTACGATGTAAACGCTATAATTATAAACTTACATCAACAGATGAGTTTTTAACATATTAACAGGGACGTACATATTCGTTTTCCTTTATTTATAGGAATTTTGCAGAGAGACTACCTTTGTCACCTTTACAATCTGGGCATAAAATAATATTCTCCAGACGGACTATTTTAAGTGTTATTGCAGTAACATCTGTGACATTGACCTCACGGTTAAAATTAGTCTAACAATTATCAAAATATCCAATGTTTGCTTTCAGCACTCGTTTTAGGATTCTTCTGATCTACTAGCGTATATTCAGTTCTCTAAAAAGTAGAACAAACTTGAAAACGTGTACATAATGAATGTTATGTACATTTTTTGTTGGATAATAGATTGAACATTTTGTTCACGACACTTTTGTATTGACAGTGATTCAGTCAGTGCAGATGAACATGGTATTTTTAAATCAGTGATGTGTTAGTATTTATTTTCGTAGTCATTTTTGATAATAGAAATTTATTTGAAGGGAATTGTTGGGATCAGTGTGAAAAGGGAAACGGTTAGTAGAGGTTTTTCTTCTTGTCAATAACTACTCGAACGTACATATTTCTCAGACACATTTACGATGGCATTTCATTGTGTTTGTCAACACATCTTCACATGGACATGGTGAACACTGAAATAATACACAATCCGAAATAATGCTAGATAAAAGGAGACCGTCGAAAACACAAGAACGCCGAAAACGTATGATAGCGGGATAATAAACCTGAACAAAATGATTTCGATAAGCGACCAGTAAACTGAGTACTAATTAACGCATCGGATATCCTCAGACATTTCGTCAAATATAAATACTATTAATAATAAATATTACGCTGAAAAGACCCCTGTTAAGGATTCTATCTCCTTATAAGTATGGTCAAACATAGACTGTTACAGTTCCTAGTGGGCGACGAGTTCCACTTATAATACATGTGTTCAAATTGGATTCTATCAATAGAACAAAACGCTGTATCCGGCACCTGGCCGTCCAAAGAACTAACAATACATTTAGGTAGTTTGATTGAGAAACGACGTCGTATTATAAAAGAAAAAAAATACATGTTAACAAATACTCATAATGTATCACAATAAATTGTCTTATATCAAAATGTTGACTCAAATCAAAATATATTCATCATATGGAGATTTTCTTCCTTCCAAATAACCACATATATTTGTTTCTGGCCCTCGCCTGGCGAATAATGTATCGTGAATATAATGTTGGACTGCTGACAAAAAATTAGAATAATTGTTGTTTTTGTATTGACCTTTTACAGAATAGTTTACAAATCACTATTACGGTTTTCCGATACATCTGCCAAGGGTTTTGAATGACACTTCTATAGAACAGTTTTCATATCACTTACACCCCTTTCCGATACATCTGCCAAGACGTCCAAATCCTTCTCTGATATTGCTTATGGTTGCAAGGACGTCCCTGAAAAGAGATCCAAAGTCCATGACAAAAATAGTTCCGATCACTACGGCAAACAGCCCGATTCCGACGTAGCCGATGTTTGCCGAGCTCTGTCGCTTATCAGCAGCGCTCTTCTTTTGTGACGTAGCTGATGTCAGATTCTTTGTTTCGATCTGAAAGTATTTAATAGTAAATGTACGTCAGTGCAACCGTCAGTTCGTCTAGTTGCTTTATGCACACGTTTTTATTCAATTCAAATTCGTATAACTTTATTTAGCATTAAAAAATGCAGTACGACCTTTATAGCCTATAGACTTAACTTTTTATTTTTATTTTTATACAATACTGTGAGATCATCAAACAAAACATTAGAAAAAAAAAGAAAAAAATAACAGAGTGTGGTATCAGCGAGTTGATTTATTGAAACAACGAGATGTGCGTAGCCCATCGATGTTCTTAAATAACTATTAAATAACTATCGAGCTGAGACAGACTTTATCTTTCTTGTAGTATGCAGTACTTAGTGACCCTGTTCATACTATCGGACGGCAAAGTATGTTTAAGTGCCGCCCCTTTATTTATCCTGAATTAAACGAGTTAATGCTTTGCAATAATTAAATACAATTTCACCGACCATACTAGAGGTTGGTTTCATAAATCTGCGTTGGAGTTTACAGAGAAGCTTGTAATGGAAAACAGGTAGAAATGCGGTGAAGCATTACGTTGTCCGAGTATTAACTTTTATAACCATCCAACCCCTTCTCCAAGAAGCGTAAACGGGGTTGGCCTTGGTATGAAATAAAACCTTAACATCGGCTTAATAAGTTTGCATATTGTAATATTAAACAATTAATAGGTAACTTTAAACAAAAAAAGGTTATCGAATTTTTTTCAGTAAAATTGTTTTTAAATTTATTTTATTGTCGAAATATCAGTTATAAAATTAAGGCGGGACCACGTAGTGGAAATTTAAGCTTGCATTTCATTTCGAACTTTAAATGCTATATTACATCATTTAGTTTGTTAAGTTTATAATACATATTGGTTATTAGACACTAACGCATCAAATTTGTTTATCCTGGGCAATCTACAAAAATAGGGTTTAAAAGAAATGCCTATATATTGGACATACAAGCACGAAATGGTATTTGTTTTCTACGATATTTTGGGTACGATGCATACATGTATTATATAACGGACTATTAATGACTGGTTATAAAGGAAACTAGAAATGTGTCTGTGGACACGAAAGTCCTCACTAAAGGCTGTCAACTGAAAAATAAAAAATAAGCATTAAACAGTCACCAACGCCGCCATAAACAATGGACCGGAACAGCGAGGAGACGGTATCCGCAAATAGACTTCATATTGATAATTCTTAGCAAGTATCTCCAAAATATGTTTAGAAGTTCCTAAAGATTTCTCTGGATTAGGAAATGTGACCTACGTACGTACCTACGGGAAAATTGTGACGTTTGGACGGACCAGGGCAACACTGTATACCCATCCTTATATAGTAGAGGCATAAACAAGGTGCAAAACAATCACTCGTTTTTATTTATGCATGAAATCTCTCCCAGAGGCCAATGGAGGCCATTGGAGGCCAATGGCCTCTGTCAACGTCTAATAAAGTAGCCTGCGATCACATGATAAATTGTCACATGATCATAGCTAAAATATCAATATGACGAACAGAACTTCAACACCGTGACACCACCAACTATCGCCTGCTGACCTACACGTAAACAGTCGAAAGAAATATGACTTATTTTCTACATTTTGATATATATTGTAAGTTATTAATTTAATTTAAGATAGGTTGTTAAGAGCTATGTGATACTGGAAAGTGCTGTTAAGCAAAATGTTGTACTGTAACCCTATGGGAACGATCTGGTGGAACGTATTTTGAATGTTTTGACGGCGGAGTGAAATGCCAAAGTACAAACCTTTATTCTACCGCAATATAATTTTGAGCATAATTTACTGTAAATTTAAAACATTCAAGCTGAAAAATTGTTTTCTTTGTAATTAAATTTTAAGCATTTCATATTAAGTTAATTCAGAAAATATTAGTGCAATCAAGAAGTTTTGCATTTCCATCGCTTTTCATCGTTTGCCAAGATTCTTGGTATTTGATTAGACGTTGACAGAGGTGTATGTGTATGCAAGGAACGACAACTCTGGGTAGAGATTGTGATGCATGCTGTAAGTTATTATATGGACATAATCTGCCTCGGACGAAACATACCTAATTTTTTTAAGTTAAAAAAACCCCGATGCACTGATCCCTATAATAACACAGATATGTACATGTTATACTGACTAGTGTAACTTATTGTTCTGTGCTAAGGATAGCATCTGTGTGATTAATGAAAGAAAATACGTATTTTGCATTAAATATGCTCTACCGATGCCTTTATGTCCACCAAATGATATAATCCTTACTTGATCATTTAGAGGACGGAAAAAACAAGTAATTCCCACTCGTAACATTCTGATTAATATTGTTGAAAACGGTGGACAAATTCGTTATTTTGTAATGTTATTAATAATTATTTCAGTTCAGTCGATAACAGATATTTGCCGATCGTAACTGTTTTTCTATCGGAATTCTTACGAATATGTGTGTTGTTAGACTGAAACGCATTGAGCCAATCATAAAAACAAAAGTAAATCGCCGGGAAGGAAGAACAGCCTTTTATTTAAGATGTAACTTCTGAATTACAGAAAAAGAATATAAAACATGAACAAATACAGAATTCCCATAAAACGCAAAAAAATAGAAAGAAAGTAATATTGAGTATTTAATATTTTATGTAAAGTTTGATTATAATATAGGTAGTGCTCCTTAAAGAAATAACTCATTTTGAAAAAACAGAACTCAATGAGATGGGTGAGATGTTTTGACCAAAACATGATGGAAAAGAGTGGGTATTTTGTCAACTTGTGGTAGAGTTTGTCTTGCATACCTTAAGAGTTGGTATATAGAATTTAATTAACAGTTGAAGTGATACGGGAAATAATTTCCGAGTGAGAAAGATTCTTGCGATATAGAAACGAGTGCGTTTTCCCACGAATTTCTATATCGCAAGAATATTTCTCACGAGTGAATTATTTTCCGTATCACGAAAAAAATGTTAATGAAACTATATAATATATATTCTGTGATGAATTGCTTTCCAATCGTCTTTTGACACAAGTATTCCTCCTTCTGTCACTCCTTTGGCGACAGCGCGGAGTAATATCATGACGTCAATTCGTGACGTAATATCGTGACGTCTATCGTTAAGTTCATAACATTTGGCTACAGTGCTATCTTGCACACTAGGCGAGATTGCGCAGTAGAGGAAGGGATATGTTATAGATTTGATCAAACTGAGAAATTTCTATAATTCATCACATAATATATAATATATTTCCTTACCTCTACATGAGCATCCTTCTATATGTGTATCCTTCTATGAGCGATCATAATTTTGTAATAATAGAAAGAAAATATATTATGAACTTGTTTTTAAAGATTATTATAGACACTAGTATAAAATGTTCATAGAATACCAATTCAATGCTTAAGCAACAGAACAGTTCTGAAAATGTTCACATGGAGATAATACATTAAAAAAAATCTACATTCAAAGAAAAAGAATATGCGGACTTAGAGTATAAGAACAGTACATGCATGTTTTGTGATTAGTCTGAAAGACCTATTTCCAGCGCTCAATGATCGTTGAAAAGCAAAACCTAAAGCGTGCTTGTTTACTGCTAACATGCTACATGACCCCGAGTAACGTATTCGCTTTGAAAAGCACTGGTATATTGAACAATTAATACAAGATGTTGATGCTAATTCATTGTTTTTAGTAGGAAAACACACCAAAACACAAAGAATGAAACACCTGCTTTTATGCTTTAATATGTTGGTTTTATACAAAAGCTGTATTAGGAGGGCCTCAACAACTGAAACACCACCATTTTCAAACTGAATTTCTAACAGTGATTTACAGTTACGTATACAAATTATATCTCCATCCCCCGCCCTAGCCCCCAACCCAACCACCAAATACAATAGGCTGTATATAGACCGAGTCTCTATATCAATCGATTTCTTCTTTGTAGGCGTGTTTTAATTTGTAATTTCATGTTGACCAGCTTATGTCGAAATCGGGTATTTAAGCGATCAAATGTAGCGCAGGAAATTATTTATTGTATATACATCGACCAGTGCACGTCGTACCTATACACAGGTAACAGTAATTTTTACAGAAACAACAGAACACACGACTTCGGATTTCAAGTCCGGTGCTCTATCCACTGAACTACAGCGCTACTTAAGAAAATAGTAAGTGTACTAACTACCATTTATTATGAGGCAAAGTAACTTAATATATTTAAACGCAACTCAAGATGGATCAATAAATATGTAGTCCTCCTTGTCGCACATGTAAATTAACATTGCCTGGTGTAATACTGCATGTTATCAATATGAAACTAATACTTCGCCTCAAAACCACCAGATCTCGACTTGTTACTTAGCGCTTGATGAGTTTGTCTGTTATTACGTAATGCCTATTTAGTTTTAGAAATGCTACAGCATACCGATAAATAGCCACGGTCTAGTAGTTCAGCATACATCCTTCAAAACTGACAAGTGCAATGCTGTGGTTCAAATCCCGTTCTGGGCAACTATTTTTGTTAATCACATATATTCTTTTGCCGTATATTAATCGATGTCACCTGTACGGAGGCTAAAAAAAGGGAAAATGTTATGCATCGATTTCTGCTTATATACCGACTTTTGGGGTGTTCGTCGATTTGAAACTACTTCACACGTGACTAATTCGTATTCATGCGTTATTATCAGTTAAAATAGGGACTGTGTAGCTGTAAGGACATATTTTGAGCCTATTGTATTTGTGGGTGGGGGATGGGGGAGATAGTTTTTATATATAACTTTTAATCACTGTATGACATAAATTTGCATGAAAAATGGTGTTATTCAATTTTGTATCAGATGATGAGGCCCTTCAAATACGGCTTTTGTATGAAGTTAACAAATTAAAACATAAAAACAGGATTTTCACTGGATTTATTTTGTTTTATTTTTATTCTAAAAACAGTAAATAATTATCAAACAAGTTCGTATTTAGTTCAGTTAAATTGCTAACTTGATTTGTTATCTACATCAAAGCAAAGTACGAAGTAATATATAACGTTAGCCACACCCAAGATAATATTCATTTTAATAATGTTATTTATACACGTTAGATAATCAGTCATGTTGCATGTTAGTAGTAAAGAAGCACGATTTCATGCCATTTCAATGACCAGGTAGAGTTAGGAAACTGGTCTGCACCTATTTCGAGCCTGTTGTATTTTGGGGCGGGGAGAGAATTTGTACAGGAAACTGTAAATCAGTCACTGTTAGACATACACTTTCATGAGCAATTAGTGTTATTTGACTTTATATCAGATGATGAACTCCTCACACAGTCGCACAAGTGTATGAAGTAAACGTGATATTAAATCATAAATGCAGGTTTTTCATTAATTGTATTTTGTTCGGAAATAGGTCCTTCATTCTGGGTCAATATTTTAATTTCAATATCATATGACATGCATCACAATGAAGGCAGTTTCCGAAGTCGAACAACGGTATTTATGTAAGATTTTAGAAAATGATCACACAGAGACATGTCCAAATGAACTTCGCTCAAATTTCAAAAACAAAAGGTGGTAGAGCGTTGGACCGATGATCGAAAAGTCGTGGATTCAATCCCCGCCATTGCCATATTCGTTGTGTCCCTGAGCAAGAGACATTTTATCTGCATTTGGCATAGTACTGATTCTACACAGGAAGACATCGAGAGTGATTCAAATAAGTTCATAGATATTTCGTTACAATCGATGTAAAGTAAATAAGTTATAAACTAAAACAAGTTTTCCTTAAATATATAGTAGAGGAAAATAGGCACAAAGGGTTTCTTGAAGTGGCGAAAAAAGGGGGGGAATGGTAAAACTAAATGAGAGTAGAATAATTTAGGGGGAAAACGGTAAAAAAGATACACAAAGTGTGGATGTAGGGGGTAAGTGGTAAAAAGTGATGTAGGGTAAAAGTGATTAAATTTCTTTAAGGTAAAAAATGGTCTTTTAGAAGACAGAATTAGAAGTATGTGCAACCACCGCCCCCTCCATTGTATTCTGGTACCTGTAGAATGAGGTTGATAACGCAGATGTTGATCTGTGTTGTCTCTGCTTTTTTCTTCGTCCGACATTGCCATATATTCGTCTAGGTTCCTCTTCCAGGAGCACTATGCAATAGCATTTTGCCCAGCAATACCCATCTGTCTTGTTGATGACTAAACATTTCTGCCTCTTGAGGCTTCTCTACAATCGAGTTTGCTAAGGAGGAGAAACGCATACACAGAATTATTTAAAGAC